>DWHO01002164.1:0-13816 GCA_018247575.1 Eurytides lysithous rurik | reverse complement strand
GGAGTAATATATTTGAAGTTGAAATTCACATGACATTCATTAACATGATTTTTGAGAATAGCCTCAGCCGCGTCAGGAGATGTACCGAGAGATTTGGTATTAGAAATAGGAATGTCAGCAAAGAATTTTTCAAATGTCTTAACAACCTCGTTGTCTGAAGTGACCCAATTATTGTCAATGTTTAACTTAAAGTTGAGGTTGCGTTCTCTGCTCCTTCCAGTTTCATTACCAATTATATTCCATGTCATTTTGATTTTATTTGGTGCATTTGTATTTTGTTTTTAATATACAATGATTTAGCCATTGGACATATTCTTTTAAAAATTTTGTTAGAGAATAATTTTTTTATTAACTTACTTAGATTGTTATATAAAAAAAAATAGGTTTATTAATAAATGGTCAATGTCACACTTTGGTAGCAATATTACCACCACCAACACCATTAAAAAATACGATTTACCATTGAAAACAAAGTTATCTGCAATCAAACAGTTGATTGCGCCTTTGTACTTATATCAACCGTTTTTCTTTTGAGCAATGAAATCTGAAAGAACTACAATTTCCAGCATTGTGTTAGCGTAACAGTGAATTTTGCTTTTGTTATATGAATTTTATGATACCATAGCTAGCTAGCGAAACAAAAACATTGTTACAAATTTTTATACAAGCAAATGTTGAGTTTCTGTTGGTTGTTCTCAACAGAAATGAATCCGAGTCGGTTTTCTTCTAACAGACTGAGAACACTGACTCGTAAAATTAAAGACATCATTTATTAAGAAGTTTTTGTTTTTGTTTAGAATAAAAATAGCTAATATAAACTCATTATATAGCCTCCCGTGTTGTAATGGTGTTAGTCGTGGCCAATTGCATTAACAATCTTCTATTTTACGTGGCAACGATACTTAATGTGGATTCTATTTTAATTATTATTCTTATTGACCTAATTTCTTGTATAACTTGTCATTATTGTGATGTGCTGGGTGATGTGTTGGGTCTATATTTGCTAAAAAGACAAGATATTTGCTAAAAACGTAGCGGTAAGACGAAAAATTAAAAACTTAAATATGAAAAATACATCAAACAAATATTTCTTATATATTTTTGGAATAACAATATAAGGATGTGTGTTTTGTATATGTACAATAATTGATAAAGGTTGCGTATGTTATGAGATACGCAACTTTTATCAATATCATATTTGTGATATCTTTTACGGGTGCACAAATTAGCAATTGACTTAGCACTCATTCTCAAACAGAATAAAAATACGTAGAACTGGCAGTACAAAAACATTTCTTTAGGATTACTACTTCTTCTTTCTTATGTCTACTGTACTTCAGTTACTATCCCTGAGCTTTAGCTTCGGAAAGCACGTTTTAAGGGGAAACTAATAAAGTAATTACTTAAACTCAAACGGATATTTTGATCGTATTAAAGGTATTAAGGAAACTATTGTGATCCAGCCGACAGGGTATTGTGAACTATCGAGCTTAAGTGTCAAGTTTTGTAGATGATCGGCGCCACGTAACTGTCGGTCGAGAGTTCAACTTTGAAAGTTATTGTAGATATTTAGATCTTATATCTGCATAGCATTTCAGTATTTAGGACAAATTGCTGGAGAGTTCCATGAAAGTCTGGAGAACACCATAAATGGTAATCGTAAAGGTGTACAACATGCCGGTGTAGGTGCCAGCAACGCTTTTGCCCTTGGTTTTGCTGATGTCCATGGGCGGCGGCGTTCGCTTACCATCAGGTGAACCGCTTGCTCGTTTGCCTCCTAATCCCGATAAAAATATGGTAATTATGCTGAGTGAGGACATAAACTGGGCCAAGGACTGCGATTTTTACCATGTACCACACATTTATATGTACATGGATTCCTTTAAATCCAGGCAGGTTGATGAGCGAACGTATCGGAATCGTGACCATCACGGCGTTCGATAAAGAGCGTACTACGAAAAAAGAGGATGAAGGGGGTATCTAGAAAAAGTCTTTGTCATAAAAGTACCTCAAAATCCAAATATTCTATATATAGCTTTTATAGTTTAGTCACTGCGATACTGAATCAGTTAATTCCACCTTTTTATAAACTAGACAGTGAACGCTCCACTTTGTTAAACTGATTAAATTACAAATGTCTTTACTTTCTGATATAGAACACCATAGTCTGTTTCTTTAGTGAATTGGGAAGTAAACATGAAAGCTTTTAAGTAAAAAGCTCTTGATATAAGTTTGTGTCAGGGTAAAGTAGTTCCTTTATCATATTTCAATTCAGAACAGTCCACCAATATTTTTAAATCGAAAATAGATTTTGCGAATGATATTTTCAAAGTTCGAATAATGGATAGCATTTTTATTTCCCATTATAAAAATAGAGTTAGGATCTAATGTTTAAATAAACGTTCGGTAACTGTACAAGACTTTTATACAGTAATTTTTCTTTCTCTCTCTTGTTCTCTAAATATGCGAAAGGAACTTGCAATCATAAAGTACTTCAAAAGATTAATTTATCTATGACCAACAAAAGTTTAGTTCTACTAATACGATAATTCCAACAATTGTAATGAGCCTAAAATGAGCACAAATATCTATTTAGAGAAAAAAACACTGTTCATTCACGTAAAAGGGTTGAACTTTATTGAATAAAAATGATTGGATCATAGTAAAGTTTGAGTAACTTAACATTGTATCGATTGGTGATATATGTATTAACGACTAGTCTACTAGACAAACAACAATATACTACATATTCCTATTTGTAAAAATAAATAAATAAAAATGTGGCCAAAAGTATATCATATTCTGAACAAAGAATTTTATTTAATTGAATTTTTGAACGAAGCGTCTACAGGATATTCTCTGCATAATGTACGTGTGCTTATAAATGTACATGGAACAAAAAATCTTGGCCCGAAACCTCTCATGTGCTAGACAAGTTATTCTTTAAGTCTCTGTTAACAGCTCACATTTTGTAGAATGAGAGCGCAGTATTAAATTTTAAGCCTATAACAAGGCTGAAGGTTCTTATAAATGTTTATCGCAAATTCTTGTGTTCTCTTTACGGTACTAACTCAGTGAAAAAATTTATATATTTTTTTACAAAAACTCTGTACAGTAACATTTCAATGTAAGTATAATTAATTAACATTGTAAGTTTAGTTTAATTTGTTTATATTATTTTCTTACTGCACCAAAATAGTATTAGTCTTAATGTAAAATACTTCTTAAAGACATTTTTTGTATCTGTACGATAAATGCTGTTAAGAGTTCGGGACAAATAAAATAGATAACGAATAGATATTTTTAATCAATAAAATATTATTATAAAAAAGTTGATAATAATTCTTTTATAAAAAAATTGTTGTCTATTTTATCGCTATTGTCCTATTCATTACATAAATATTTTAATCACGCCTTATGAATGAGGATTTACAACGTTACACTACTTCATAAACTGGTGCGTTTACGATACTGTCGTCACGAGATAATCAGAAAATAATCCACGATAAAACACACGCTATGTGTTGAACCTACTACTATTTTTAAACGTTTATCGTATCAGTTTCGCAGTTCGTATCTTTCGTATACATAAGATTCATATCAAGTTCTATTTTTTCTGATTTTTTTGAGTCATTCTTCATTTCCTTCTATAATCAAAAAAGGATATTTCTTTTCGTTATGCGGTAGGGCACTGACCACGAATAAAGGGAGATCTTGTACGAATTAAGAGCTGTAGATAAGCCTCGACATCTTGTTAGATTCTCAAAAATTAATCTAAAAATACAGTTTAATCCATTTTTTACAATTTGTATTCCTGATTTGTTTTATTGATCCGCGGGTTTTACTATCACTCGAACCCAACTAAGTACCCTGTTCTAGAAAAATTGTACTCTTTGGGGGTCCACAAAGCGAAATGTCATGACATAAGATGTTTATATGGTATTAAGCGGTAATAACAGATAATTAAAACTACTTAGAAGTATAGTATTGCCTATAATATGTTTTTAGTTGATATATTGCCATGGTAAGTTTTGGGTCACATCATTGTATCAGGAACTTAAATAAAGTTTTATATTAACTTAAATAGTGTAGTATTAGCATAACTATTGTACATAATATATATAAATTTCACTCCTATAGTTTGAATAGGATAGATTTGATCAATACCGACAGAGAGAGAGCTGCACACGCTTCTAAAAAGTATCTCAAAAATCCATCCGAACCGTAGCTTCATTACTTTATTAATGAAATATAGCTTACACTTGCATTTAAAATGTAGTAGAGAAATTAACTGAGATTGAAAAAATTAATATGTAATATAACACGTGACAATGTTTCCTTTTTGTCGTATTTCGTTACAAAGGATGGAAAAGACAACGAATAAACAACACATTTATAATTGTTTACAAGTGATTGTAGTTTGATAAAATCGATATACATTTGAATCAAATGAAATATGAATTGTAATTTTCCACGATTACAAAGTAAGTTTACTGAGCGTCTTTCTTTATTGCCCGGAGAGTTTTCTTAATTCCGCTCTACGGCCGCGGGAAATTTTCGCCGAAAACAACATTCCCGAATATTACTACAGAAACTCTGAAGACGATTGTGCTCTTGACTACTCTTATTCAATATTCAAAAGCAAAATTACTAAATATTCATCTTAACGTCTTAAAATGTAAATTATATTTTAACCAATTTGAACGAATATCTAATTTTTTTCGCATCACCTTGTGTGGCGTGCGTGTCTAGAACGATTATAATTGCTTCAGATTTAATTAATCCTAGACCCTGTTGTTCTAATAAATGATATTTAAAGTCATGACTATAATTGTAAATGTCAATTCGAAACAATATCCAAACACAACTGACTATTAAAACAAAGAAGGAAAGTTATTAAGTTTTAACTGACCCTACGGTCACTTCCAACCGTTCTTGTGTTGTGGGTTTGACGCTAACATGGGATAAATATGTGTGATGTATGAATAAATTTTCTTAAGCTCACGTTTGCGATATCAGATCAAAGGAGGCGCTTTTAGAAGTAATAGATTACAATAAGAAACGGTTAGCACGAGAACGTACTCCGAAGTGGATGTGTGCTGAAACGGATCGGATTGATCTTGTCCGTTGCGAATTCCAGCTGCGGAAGCCGGTGTCGACGGTCTCGATACCCGGCGCTATGAAGTCGTACTCCGGCGCCAGGGACGCGGCGATCGAAGAGGCGGGGGTCGCACTGGTCGGCGTCCACAGCGAGTACCCGCGCTTCGGCGAAGAACGCGCCCTCGGCGGTGGCACGTACAAGGGCGGGGGCACGGCTAAGCATAAGCCGAACATAGGATATAGGTCAGTGCTCGCTTATCTCTTAATTAAATTTTAATTGAAAGCACCCACTTGATTAAGCTTAGATCGGAGACGGGGGCAGTTGTGATAACAGTCAATTTATTGCATATTCTAATGCGTAACTTTCCTTTTGATTAATAGTAAGAATTAATACATGGGATGATAATTATTGTTCCTATGTACAATAGAAGACTTAATGATGTTCATTTCATTTAACGTTAGCTTTGGCTAAAATGCATTTTTGTTGTTATAAGTTTAGATTTTGTATATTTAGCTTATATCATTTATAATGGTCATTCATAAAAATTACAGTCATATGTCAGTGAAACATGAAAATATAGTGATGTAAAATGATTTCATAGGTAAAAAAAATGTTATTTGCCGAGCGTTAATTTGCTATTACAAAACGTGCAATATATTTATTAGAAACAAGCTTTACCGACTTTAAAATACCGATAATATATAATATAGCATCAAATTACGTCCTTGATTGTTTTAAATAAAATTCTTCAAACACTATTCGGGTTTGATGCTACTTTAAAACTTTTAAATATATAATATTCAACGTCATCGTTTTTCTGTCTACGAGAAAAAATAAAACCACACAATTTTAAAAATTATACGATTTTATCACCTTCTTCATTCTAAAGTAAGTCAAGGGAACAGACAGGCTACGAGATGTCTACGACTTGACTACGAGCATCGTAGAAACTGGGTGGCTTTGTTTTACCTTGGGTGATAATTGTATTTCACTTTCACTGCAGTGGAAAATTATGCTCATTTACCTTAACCCAATATTACAGAACCTTTTTAAATAATTTATTTTATATACATATAAATATTTCACATGATGTCACGTATGGTAGTTGGATTCTAGGTTGCAATAATATATTAATTTGCTAAAGACTCCGACCCCAACCTTGACCATTCGGAATTAACTTTGCACAGATGGATCGATTTTGGTGGAACTGTGACTGAGTAAATTAAAAAAAAGGGAATATTAGCCTAAAATTGAAAATATGAATACGTTTAGATTTGTTACAAAGGTACATACTCAGTTTCGATATAAAGAAGGAAGAAATAGAAGTGACTTTTTTTATTCCTATCCTTTGATAACCCTGAACAAAGAATTACGTTAACCAGTATGTTAACCAGTAACATGATGGTTCATAGTAAAAAAGGGAAATGGTGAAAATAAAGCATTCGCTTGTATGTTACTAAAATCTTACATTCATTTTTTCAGGTTAGGTAGACGGAAGGCATTATTCGAAAAACGAAAACGAATAAGTGACTACGCCCTGGTAATGGGAATGTTTGGTATTATTATAATGGTAATAGAAAATGAACTTTCCAGCGCTGGCGTTTACACTAAGGTTGTGCTTCTATTATTAATGTTAATATGTGAATGTGGCATGATTTATGTTTGTTAAAATACCAATTCTCACTTTCAGGCCTCTATCTACTCGCAGGCGTTAAAAACATTAATATCCATGTCAACTGTGATTTTACTTGGCCTAATCGTTGCGTATCACGCTTTAGAAGTTCAGGTACGGCTCAATTTCCTTAATTGACAAAACGTAAAGTCGATCACTGTCTTACATGATGTTCATAATGTTCTTATTCACTTAAAGCTACTTAATAGTTTTTTTATTAGCACGTCGTGTGTTGTTACAAAATATTTAACGATATATTCGAATAATATCAAAAAGGGAATATTCCTGAAAGCGAGGTGATGTGAGTCGTGCACCGTGAAATTGTTAATACATAAGTAATGCCGCCTAATTCGGATACATTGTATATATATTGTCTATAAAGAGTAGTTCTTTATAGATGATATTTACTTTGGCATTTTATAGTGTTTAATATTTTCTGCTAATACAAAGAAAGATTGATTGGAAAGGGTTTGAGTTGATTTTATATAGATATTCCTATACCAAAATTAACCTTTCTTTTTGAAGTCGGTAAAAAAGATGCTTTTAGATCCAGTATGCACCGCGTTTTTTTCCTTAAAATAAATCTTAGTTTGCTTATTTGACCTTCCTGTGTTGTTGCAATTTGCAATAAAATAAGTATATATTTTTACTAAAATACTAAGACCGCAGCATTTCCTTTCATTTAAATGATATAATATAAATCGTAAAAGAAATGGTGAAATTTCACTAATTACTTTCTTTTTTGCAGAAATGCAAAATAACGCATCGTTTTCGACTTTTAATACGTCTTACTCACTCACATGTGAAAATCAACAGCCTCGGCGTATTTAAAATTTCATCCCCTTTTTTCACAAGCCTGCAGTAGTACCATGATAACGGTCCTTCTGCATATTTAACAGAGATAAGCTACAACGCCGTCGTTCACTTTTTCATTTATTATATTACACAGTGAAGCAATTGTGTTTATAAACTACTTTATGCACCGTAATTTACCTAAAGTCGTTTAGGAATTTGAAATTTCACATTACTATGTGGTGGAAATGTTTTGCGAACCTGGATTGGTAGTGATACATTGAGAAATTCTACCGCCAAAGAGTAGTGTGTCAGCACCACTGGGTTACGGTTTGAAAGGCAATGCTGACAGTGCACACTTGGCTTGGTCACGTAACTTCTTAAATCTCTGGATGACGGGCTAAGCAGGATCTGTGTGTCTTCTCTACCGTCAGGTGTACAGTGCCCATTTACTATATATCTTTGTATCTGTATATTATTTTTAATAAAAATATTTGTTCCTTAAAAAAATATAAGCAGTGGTAAATTCTCTCGTTTATCGAATCCATTGATATTAGATATATGACTTAGACCTTTTATCACTAAATCTAAAATAAAAATAATATTTGTTACTGAGAAGAATGAAAAATATCAGCAGTGACAAATTCTCTCGTTTATCTCTGTAAGCAATCGAATCCTTTGATATTAGGACCATTACTAAATCGTGTGAAACAATAATAAAAATAGACAGCTACATCGAATGATGCAACATTAAGGTGATGAGAGATGTACTTCTTTTCAGTTATTTATGATCGACAACTGTGCAGATGACTGGCGAATAGCGATGACATGGCAGCGAATAGCACAAATAGCTTTAGAACTAGCGATCTGCGCCGTCCATCCCATTCCAGGACAATACACCTTCACTTGGACCACAAAACTAGCGAACAAAGGAGGTGTCATAGGTGTTGAAGTCGTAAGTTCAAAAATATTTCGTTCTGCTTCCATTAATATCAAATACTTTTGTTTTAAAGTAAAGGCACTCTATATTTTGAATTGTTTTCTAAAATGAACCTTACATTGTCTCTAGAACTGCCTTATTAATATTTATTACACATTTTTTTTCTTAGGAAACAATATATAAGCAAATTCAGGTCTGTATTTTATTAAATATTGTAAGCGAAATTTCTGTGACGTCAATAAGTGTATCACGCATGTGTGAATAAATATCGTTTATTCGATTCACAGTCTGTTTGTTATTATAAATACTAATTTTTACATGACCTTTAATGTATATGATATGTATAAATAATATATTTAAAATTCAGTATGAACAAACCTATCACGATATTTCATTTTACGAAATCAAAGATTAACCGTGTATGAAGCACTAAATGTTCTTCCTTTGCACAGTTTTAAAAAATAATTCGTGTTAAACGATCCTTATAATCTCATGCCAACTATATGTTACAATAGCATATAAACAAAATAAAAGGCTATGAATTTTAACGTTTCCTTGTTTAAAGACATTCCTAAAAAAACAAACCAATAATTAAAAACATAGCAAACCTATACATAGCACGATGACCTCTTGTAAAGGTAAAATTTATTTACAGATCTATTAAGAAATCGAATGTCATAATTTATGTGTTTATAGAAAAGTTTTGAAGCATGGAGGACTAAAATTGTCGAGTAAATTATCTTGCAACATCATGTACTCTAATTATTCAATAAGTAGTTGTGCTGAGTCTTGTCTTTAGCCATTATAAAATATATATCAATAATATCGACAGCTCTTCTTGTTTTTGTCGCTCATTGTCTTGTAATTGCCTTTGTTGCAGTTTGCAAACGGTTTCCTAATAACAGTATAGCTTATCAGGTCCAGAGTTTCTTGTAAAAACTAATCTATTTTCCTTTTTTACGGACGTTTTAGCTTATTCAATATGTTATTGTATGACATTTTTATGCATATTAGAGTAGGTAAGAAAATAAAAGATATATATAGATATACATACATCTGTTATTTGCTTTAATTTTGCGGTTCATATTAGAAGTTCAAGGTCCAAATACACTGGTACAGTGAGGAATCCATACGTGGTTAGATTTCAATCCTTCATTGAAAAATCGAACAACAGGCATAGAAGTAGGATAATATACATAAAAGAAAATCCAGAATATTTTTGTAAAAATATTCGCATTATTTATTATATCCGGGATCTTCTCAATAGATCTGTAAGAAAATATGTATTCAATATATATGTTTATATATTTGTGCTCGCACGTATAACTTGAGAAATGTGGTCAATTGAAATAGAATTTTGTTTTGTCGAGCAACTCTTGTTTTTAGCACTTGTTTTGTTCTGCATGGAAAATAAAACAACTAACCTTAGTCTCTAAAGCATAAAAAGTGCCGGAATTATTTAATTGTATGAGTTTTTGTGTTATTCGGTAACAAAACGTCATCAGATAATGTGTCATTATTAAAATAATAATATATTAAAATCCCTCGAAATGTTCTTTTGTTTTATTTTTCTAATCCTAATAAAAATAAAACATTTTAAACGTTTCCGATGTTGACTGCTTCATAAATTTTTAGTCGAAAAGGTTGCTCCAGAGTGATCTTAATAAAATTAGATCATATTACATATTATAATAACAATTTAAACGCTGCGTGTATAATAACCATTTGTTCCTATAATTTCAGGTCCCTTACGACGTAACCCTCTCACTGCCGATGTTCTTTCGTCTTTATCTAATATGCAGGGTTATGCTTCTTCATAGTAAATTATTTACGGATGCATCTTCTCGAAGCATAGGAGCTTTGAATAGGATTAATTTTAACACTAGGTAACGGTCGTGCCATTAATATACATATTTTCTTCAATATTGATAGGCAGTTATAAATGTCAGTTTCCATTTATTTTAATGATGTTTAAAATCGTTCAGATATTGCGTGGTCAAATTTAAATGTAGTGTTTGTTTTACATTTATTTATTTATATGCAAGATTGGTCATGTTGTTTTGCAGATTTGTTTTAAAAACCCTTATGACAATTTGCCCCGGTACAGTCCTATTAGTCTTCATGGTGTCTTTATGGATAATAGCAAGCTGGACGTTACGACAATGTGAAAGGTTGGTATCGTTATTGTTGAAAGTCAAAAATTAACACCACCCAGTGCAAAAATACGCAATGACTCCCTGACAAACAGGGTATGGTTCACTAAAACACAACAAAAGCTTCTTTATAAGTAAAATTATTTCGAAAGTTCAAAACGTAAAATAGTCTTTCTTAATTACAAAATTGAAAGTTGGCTATTGTTATTTTTTTTTGTTTTACGCTATTACGTTTAAAGCTACGTGTTTATGTGGTTGTATTGTTAGCTTAGCTTTTGTGATTTTATTTTTGTATTAAATAGACGTGACAAAAAATTAAGTACATGTATGTAATTTTTTTCGTATTGCCTACGTGGGCATGCAACCGCTTTAGTACTTTGTCGTTGTGTTAATATTTGTGTTACCCTTGTGTAGTTGAAATCATTGGTAAAAAGACAAGAACGAAAAATCGCTCACAATCATCAATTGAAAACAATTAAGAGTTTGACTTTGAGTGCAATTGTTTATATCTAGAAGATTTTGTAATTTTGTGTGACGTTTAAAATAAGTACAAGTATTATATTTTATTAATTTTCCTCGTTGAAAGTTATTCACGATCGAAGACGTTAAGTGTCAACTTTTCCTCAAATGGAAAAAGTAACGAAAATAATTTCAAAAGTCAAAGGTGACTTAGTGCCTTGATTTATAAAAGTGTTACTCTTAAAAGTGCTTTTTATATGAACAACATAAGTAGTTACGCACAAGATGGCTCAAGACTACAACGGTTGAGGTATTATTTGACTTTTACTATCATCCATTATCCACTGCACTATAGTCACTATCATCCATCTACATATCTTTAATATCATGTATATCCCGAATACGGGGCTTTACAAAATTCTGTACTTTATTTTCTTCTTGTTGCGTGTCTATCACTTTAATGTTGATTATCTGTGTTTTATTAGCCTCTGTTTACCCAGTAAGGATAATCGCGCATGGCCAAAGTATATTTCATTATATTGAGTGTTTAGATTGCACGTTGTTTACATTTATTTAAAAATTTCGCGAACCAGTAAACTTAATTAGTGATTGATTAATAAGTTGATCAGTCTCAATAGAAGACCTCTTCATCGCCTAACGAATATTATTGTTATTATATATATATATACAATATTATTTTTTAAAATTTGTCCATACAATTTCAAAACGCTGTCTTTGTGTTTATTACCTAATAATGTACTTAAAAACGTTGCATTGATTATGTTAGAATAGTCGGTTACTTTGTGGTTCTTGTCGGGCATTTTGGCACCCAGGTTCCACGATGAGGATCATGCAAATTTGCTAAATTCAATGTGGCTGACTGCTATTACCTTCCTCTGTGTCGGCTACGGTGATATTGTCCCCAACACGTACTGCGGACGTGGCATTACGCTCACCTGCGGCATGGTGGTATGTATAAAAAAGGAGACTATTCTGGACGTCATTGCTTTGGAGGTATACGTTCAACAATTTTACTTATTATTTTAACGAACTGAAAAAGTCCAATGTTGCAAACTTTGTGACATGGCCTACGTTACACTACTATGGCGTATAGTGTAGGTTGGTAAAGGTGAGCCATTTTATGCGTAAAACAAACGACACTCATGTCTTAGTTAATATGACAATTTCACGGTCAAAGTCAAACTCTTTCTGTAAAGTCCTTCTTCCGCAAGGTTAATCTGTCTGTTACGTTTTTTTTCGTCCTCTTTATGATTTTGTTTGACCATTAAGTGTGTCAATATTTTTGGCTAATGTTTTCTGTTGACCTCTTTATATTTTTATTTAATATACAGGGACAATTCATTTTCGGGTTCTAATAGTCAAGGGATACTATTTATTAACCATTCAGGTTTCACGATGAAGAACACGCTAACCTTCTCAATGCGATGTGGCTCATTGCCATAACATTTCTCTCCGTTGGTTTCGGAGACATTGTGCCAAACACATATTGCGGCAGGGGTATCGCCGTAAGCACCGGTATCATGGTAAGTCTACCAAAGCTATTCGTGTTGACTGACAAGGTAGGCGTTCCTTTTTCATATTAATATTGAATTGAGCGTATGTACATTTACGCGTATACTACTCAGAAACTCCAGTTAGTTGAACTTATACTTATTGATTTTCAACGTTTCGTAACAGAGGTAATGTATGTTTGCGGTGAATTTACGAATTTACCAATCCACAAAATGTATTAAAAATTAAATAATATATCAATGCATGTATAATGTGAAGAATGTAACATTTTATTTAATTCAATAAGAAATATTTTACGATCTATAAATTATCAGTCAGTCAATACTTATAGCTGTAAGTAATATACTGTTACAAACATTCTCCACACTGGTTGTTAAAATGCATTTGCTCCGGACTGCGATCGAAACTTCGAAAAAGTATTCAATGTATAAACGCCGCTGAATTTTACCAAGTATCACATGAAATTTACTTTGACGTCAGTAACATTAGGTCTTTGTATACACGTTTGGTATTGGTACATATATATATGTATATATACATATGTTTATTTTTATTGTGTTTCTTTTTATTTGATATACACTTACTAAAAAGAATTTTGAAATAATCGACATGTAACTTACATGGAAGCTCAAGAAATTTTTGCGAATTATAAAACGAACAAAATTGTCTCGAAACATGTTTTAATCAATCAATTTACGTCCATTTCCCTGTTAAAGCCAGCTATTAGATGAACTACATTTATTTAGTATGGAATGCTTAAAGTCTCCTTTCTATTAGTAGATTTCTCTTCACATTCTTAATATTTCACTGATTGCACTGTACATTAATTTCTAAAATGGCTCACTTTTCCTCCAATTTATTTTGAACAGAAAGTTATTGTACAACTTCATTGCACCTTAAATAGCAATAATTTAATTTATAAATAAAACAAATAATAAATAAAGAGAACTAATTATTAATACTGCTAAAGGACAGCACATACTGTTGGATATGTTATCACATAGATTAGAATGTGTTATACGTAAAGTGTGATTTAGTGCTATGTAATTAAAATTTTATAAATAATCTATTTTTTGTTTGAACTAATAATACTGAAATATTTTTTTAAACAAACATTAAAAAAAAAACTTATAATTCCTAATATTAAATAACTTTATTACTTAAAT
>DWHO01002163.1:0-13816 GCA_018247575.1 Eurytides lysithous rurik | reverse complement strand
GGTAGGAACTATTGCTTAGCGTGGAGGAGGGAATCTTGATGGAGGTACACCAAACTTGTTTTTGTGCGGTCTTTTTTATGCGACTTTTTATTTGTGTGGTGTTTTTTTTTGTGCGATTTTTTACGGTGTATGAAAATTTCAATTTTCAAATAAAAAATCGCATAAAAAAAGAACCACACAAAAACAGGTTTGGGTGTATATGCAATTTGTCTTTATGGCAGATGTTAATGTTTGAACTTTAGTGAAAGTGTTAAAACGTTTAAATACGAACATACATATATGCTTGGAAGTGTGAGGGTTTTATATTGTTGTAGAACGGTTTACAGCTATCTGTATTATCGATGTGGGAGAAGATAGGAACTTTTTTTTTGCATAATAGACAGGTCTTGTGGACGAACACTGTTTCACTGGAGCCGTATCGCAACCAAGCAAGGCAATCTCAAAATTAAAAAAATGATTAAAAGACAGGGCAAACTCAAGTACATAAAGAATATATAGGTACATATAGTGTCTTTAATTTTCAGAATAGGAAAAATATTAACATAATTTAACACTAATATATTCATAAAACGTAGCAAAAACAATCCATATACATATATATTCCGGATAAGTTCACTGTTGCGTATTAAATTTAACTAGGCGTCGCGAAATTATTCTGAAAATTGCCTGGAAGGCGTACGTGTGTAGTTTGCTTAAATTAGGAACAAACTTCTATCTAAGCCCGAGTATAAAGCAATTCCATTAGACGTGTATAGCTAGTTTCAGTGCTTTTATTTCAATTGCTTAACTACTCGTAGTGATAACTACCATCGTCAGGCAAAGAGCAGTTTACTCCAATAAAATATTCCTTTAGAACTAACTACATACATGATGTATGAGGATGTCGAATAGGAGTGGTCTAAGCGATTAACTCATTTTTTTGAAAATTTTCAAATTTCGAGGTTTTTTTTTTTAATATCAGCAATAAAACTTCTTTAGACATTGAAATGATATAATACAAGTTATCTCTTTTTTTTTCTACCATTAATATTTTTTATTGTCAAATCTTTACTTTAGGAATATTAACTTACTTATAAAAATTAAATATTAATTCGAATATTCCCCAGAGGTGCGACACATATCTTAATTGGGAAATCAACTATTGATTCAGTGCTCGAAATGTTTATAGATGTTTAAAAATATTATAGATTTAAACGCGATTTATATGCGGTGAATGCTTCGGAAGAGCGACAAAAAAGTGGCGCGGACGAGATTGAGATGACCTGAGAACATAAAATTTTTATTCCAAAAATTGTAGCAAATATTTATAATTGAAAACACGTGCGTTCATACTATTCGTAGAATTCGATTGATTATTTTTTTTTGTTAAAAAGCCTGAATCAAATGATCTTGATTTGATTAGATTGAAATTATAAATACGAAATTAAGCGACTATTATGAACAGAACGCACAATTTTGCTCTTGTTAAACTCTTTCAGTGTAAGATGCTGTATAAAATGTTTGTACACCAAAAATTAAATGGGATGTAACCTGCTAATGTAATGTAATTGAGTAATACACCAGGTGACACTAGAAGCTGTTCGATCGATAGATGAATGGCAATTTGTGAATTTTTGCATTAAAACATTTGAAAAAATAAACAAAATAGAGTCCTACAATTTTGAATATACGTTCATAAAAAGCATGCAGGCATAAAATAAGCCATAAGATGTAGTCATAACGTATTACGGTAAAAGATGACTATTTATCATGATATATTATGGTTTTGTAATCTAGCTGGCAAATAATCCATAACATGCATACACCTTTGTTTATTTCATTAAAATAATGCATTAATTTCTATTATTCATATCATAAATACCATCCTGTTACACGTATTTTGGTACAATCATACATGTGTACCGTTTTGTTAACGTATTTTATCAGAAGGAATGATTAAATAAGTAGTTGCCACTTGGGACGTAAAACATTTTTCTGAATTAAAAATATATTATGGACCTTGCCGCGAAGGGGCCACACACTTAATTGAAGTAAACATTTTAATGTGAATGTATGTTACGACTCTTACGACTTAAAAGCGACTTTATAGGCTGGCTGTAGGGTGTCTTACAAGAATGTTCACGTCATTATCGTAATTATGGTGAAAACCCGACGCCAGGGCGGCGATGTTGAGTGCACTTCGCAAAATCACTTTATAAGCCATGCAGCACCACATTCAACCTCCACGCAGATGACGGGCAACCATTTTTGTGTGCGACTCCGTGCCCCTCGTTAAACTTAATAGAAACTATATCTTACGTACTAAGGATTAAGCACTTGTAATTTACTCATGATTTCTATAAACTTTTTTCTCGTTCATTTTTTTATATTAAATGAAAAAAGCTCATTTTTATATTTTAATACTTATTTCAACGGCTTTAAATGAAATAAATATGTTTAAAATAAAACGGCGTTGCATTCGCGTGCCGTCTTGGGGAGTTCCAGCTGGTCTTAAGACTAATGGAGAACTCACTTGATATTGAATGAATGTTAGAAATGCTTTTATATGCAGCGTTTTGTCTGACGATTCGTTTATGGAAAGCCGATTGCACTCGATTTGGGAAAATATTTTCAGCACTCTCTGGACTATATCCTCATGCGTTATATATAAGCCAGTCGCAAAGTTTATGCGTGCCCGAAATGCGCTCATATTTCACGTGCACGCCGCCGGTGCACAGGTGTTTTATCTATCCCATTCAGAATTAGGAACCAATATTGTCTACGCTTTGTGCTACCGGAATTTGTTCCGGTATAACCCGGAGACGCTTACTTAGTTTAAGCACCGTATAGTGTTCACAATAATTCATGTTAAATCTATGAATTGTTTTCTGAGGACAAGCTTATTAAAATTAAGTATTCTTTGTATATTTAAAAAAAAAAAGAAAAATTCTGTTTGACGTTAAGGTCGCTTGATACAGTCATCACCCCTATAACACGGTACTTTTATAACGTATTTTCATATTATACGGGAATACTCCTACGACGCGTTTTCATATAACGCGGAACCAATGTACCGTGTTATAGGGGAGATTACTGCAACTATTACACATCTAAAAGAACGATAATTCGAATGGCGTTTAAAATAACAGTGATTTTCAATTTTTCAATGAGAAGAAATGATGAAAATCGGCTGACAACTGTTAACATATCACGTAACACATAACATAGGAAAAATCACACAAATTAAATACCTCCTTAATAAGCTCCTTAATAACGATGTAATGATACCAGTCAAACTGGTATCAATACATCATTCAGTACATAATAAATGAGTAATAATAATTATAATTTTAAATGTAACAATTACGATTACGCCAGTATCGAATTATTAAACTCAGATTTTTTCAGCACATTAATCATTAAATACGTATTATATATATACTGAATTGTCTTTAAGAGTTTAAATCTTTCTGATAAAAGGCACTAAACGTTGTTGAATAAAAAAAAAATTAGGGGTGTTTTTACCAGCAAAACAACAACGTCTATCGTTATTACTTAAACAAATTAAAACTTACTTATCCGATAAAGTAAAATACTCACTTTATCAAAATATTTTTTATGAAACCTATTAAATTATCACAGCTGTTTTGATTTCAACAAGGTTTACGAAATAAAACATTGACATATCTTCTTACTTGATAGAGTCAGTTCCTTGGGAAATTCTAAAGAGAACCTTTGATGAAAGTTATTTTGCGTACACTATTATTTACCAAGACTAAATTAAGATGCTGTAATAAATTATCGCCCCATCCCAGTCGTGAGCTGATAGTGACATCTTTGTCGAACTTATACGGCGCACTCCCGCAAATTCGAAAATCCTTTGTGCGTTCAAAACTTACTCGCGTTCGATACTCAAAGGGGTACGTTGTAATCATATAACTTTGATATAATTACATTGTATCGTACGTAACCTGAATATGTTATTGATAGCGATTATTTTGTGTCTGTTGAATGGGCCGGCTCCAATGCAATAAGTGCCACGATCTCACAGAAAACCAGCTTAAAGTGGAAGTGTTTATGCTGCCGCATTTCGTCCAGTGCGTGAGGCAGCCGGTGGCCATGTTCCATTTTTTATTTACTTATTTCCTTTTAAGGAGGTGAATTGTTGGGATGCAAGACGTTTAATATTTTTAAATGACCATGGGCAGCTGTTATCGCTAACCATTTGATGAGCCGCTTAATCATTTGCCTCCCGCTTCATAAAAAAGACTATAAAGATTAACGAATGTTATAAATAAAAAAATGTTTTTTTTTAAATTCGTACTTTTTTGTTTGTCTATGTACAATATGACCACATACAAATAAAAAAGCCACCTCCAAAAGACATGATCGAGCGCAAACACCTTCACAAAACTCAAATTTTAATAACGTTCTGATGCATATGCGCGTAACTTTATCAATCATTTACAATCACGAGGTATGCATGCGTAATACAATATTTAAGAAAATATTTACAGTGCATTGGCGTACTGATTTCCCATTTCATATTCTGTCACAATCTTTCTCTAGAATGGAATTTCGAAACGTACATTACATCGAATGTCTCAGAAATTCTCGCTTCGTTCGAAAATGTATTCACAATGTATTGGGAAGCCATTGCCGTGTGTCATACGGGGTACGTACCAACGTACATATCTTCAGGTGCCAACTATCCCGCTTCGACACTGTTTTATTTTATGTTAGCGCTGAGGAAGTTTAAAAAGTCCCGTTTACATGTGCATTTTGAATTTTACGACGGGAATTTGCGGTCCGCGGTCACACGCTTGCAACCATCCCGGCCCTCGAATATTTCGCTTTCGGGGTGGCGATAACGGGATACTTTATCACTTCCCACTTTACTCTCTTCGTTGTGGTAATGCAGATATAGTGTTTAGGGCTAATATCAACTTGTTATTTTAACATCCGCATCACGTACTAAATGTATCTAAATAAATCTGTCATTAATTTCTCTAATCAACAATAAACAATTGACAAATTAATGAACAATTTCTCTAAACAAACACTTTTAAATTTTGCCAAATGAGTGAAAAAATAATTTATCTACAGCTCTATTACTATTTTAAACTGGTTAGTTAATGTGGAATTAGTTATAATAATATATCTTAATTTTATTCCTTCGTGTCTTCATTTTCTTCTGTCTTCATATGTGATTAAATATGATGTACAAAATCTATCTTCAGAATTAAGAAAAATTCAACTAGTTAGCACAGTGTTATAATTTGTTTTATTTTGATATACAAATAAACACTAAAGAGTATAGATTTGTTAATGCTCCTCTAAGAACTTTCTCGCCATAACACAACAATCAAAAACACATTCAAAGCGAAACTGCGCCCAAAAAAAGTTCAAATGCGAAAGGGAACAAAGACTTAAATCCCAGCCTCTAACTTTCACTCAACGCGGCCGTCATTATTCCGTCACTGTTAGATTCGTTCCGCTTGCGAGAGCTTCGCCGATGCTAATTTCATAAACAAACAATAGCAAGTGCCTAATGAAGGGTCCGCCGCGCCAACTTTCTTATTCCGCGCGGGAAAGGCCGGGAGCTCTTCCGTCCGATCCATTTGCTTGTTTATCCTGGACTTAGGCCCGCTCGGGCCGGGAGGAAATAATGTACCGCCCGGAACCGGTAATAAACTGCGGTCTGCACAACTCCGTGTAAAGTTCGCGCGAAGTATTTAACAATGCTCCGGACAGCGTGCAGTTTCCCGCCCCAAAGGGAGGACGGTCACGCGCTTGCGATGCCATTAGTGTCGCTCGTATTTCTCGACTTTCATCGGCATCCTTCAGCTTTGCGAATAATTTACAATGGGAAAATAAAGATCGATGTTATTACAAACGCTTGTTCTGTTCAATATAACGATTATTATACCGATATGATTTTATTAATGAAAGCTATTTCTAAAAAAAACGTAGTTATGTATACGTGGGACACCAAATATTTCTGTCGGTTCTTTTGACTTGTCTTAGGTTAAAAATTGTTACTTATTAACGTATGTCTCCATCAGATTTTAGCTCAAGGCTAAAATTTGATGGCGGCTTATATTTCTTCATTGAATTCCAAATTGGTTTCTTCCATAACGTCTCAGCCTATCTTCAGAAATATCCTCTCTTTAGGAACATATGTAAAAAATACTTCACTAAATGAATAAGATCAACTACTGATTCGCTTGCAAATACTTAAATACTCTCAAGCTGTCATTTTAATAACTGTCACTAACACGGGAAAACTTTCAAAATCACCCCCTAATGTTGGATATTTGAGGAAAAAATGAAAAAGAGACATTCCTTACGCGTACCCTACGACGGTCGGCCGTGGGCACGTCCTCATGCCTAATTTAATCCTCGGCTTATTGAAATAAAAACGACATAGGTTTTCGACAGGTGCCGCGGGCGAGGTCCCGTAGAGGGCTGCAGAGGGGTGGGGCGGGTCACAGGTGGCCCCGATGGTCGCAGCGTCGTTAAAATTTACATAAAGTCTCAATCCACGACGTCGGGCGCGCTGCCCACCCCACGTTCATGCTACATTTAGTAATTTTATGATAATTTCGGAAAACCTCGCCGCCACCCATCGCATTATACTAATAGACCGCCTCTCCGTAGGTACAACGTACATCGCCCGGCGTCCGAAGCGACGCGACGCGCGGTTCGAAAATACTCGAACGCCTCGAAAATAATAAGTGCGCCGCTCTATAAATCGCACGAAACGTGTTGCGGACGCGTACTTTGTTTTTTTTTTTCATTTCAGGAAAAAGTTAATAGCAAATGTGTTGTTGAGTGCGGCCCGGGGGTGGCCGACTACGCTGTAATTCAAGCGCATAAATCCACTCATCTCGGGTTGGGTGATTTTTTTTCAAATATGATTAATAGCACATAAAATTGAAGTGTTCAACCGTAAAATTTTTAATATTTAACTTTTAACGCGCGCCTGTCGGGGGGGCGCAAACCAATTCCATGCAAATGGATACCTGGGCGCTCGTTAAAGGAAGCGTTCACACTTAACAACAGAGGCGGCGGATTGTATCGGTCGGGAGGGGCGGAGGAATTTGAACGTTTACGTTTCTGTTGCAGTCCAACCTGACGCACCTGCCCCGACACGAGTACGTGCCGGGAATAGGGATGGGCATCGCCAAATGTCCCTACGACCCGGCGGACAATTCCACGGCCCTCTGGGTGGAGCGTGGCAACCCTGGCAATCTGCCAGCCCTGTACTCAGGCACCAACGCGGAGTTCACCAAGGCGGACACGGTCATCTTCAGGACCGACCTGCACAATCTGACTACCGGAAGGCGTGAGTTCTCCTACAAGAGAACATTAAAATACGACTCCAAATGGCTTGACAGTAAGTTGACATCATTAACATTTATCAATACAACATTGCTAATTATTTTAATAAGCGTACTGACCTAATATTGGTCACTTATAATAAGCTTGATTTTAACCCCTTACTGATTTCAGATGCGAATTTTTAAAGATCTTAAAAATATACTATTATTGTTACATAAATTTAAGAAGTTAGATATAAAATACCGTATAATCGAATATTGAAGCGATGAATCGCTCGCTAATTGTTCAGAAAGGATGTTCGATGAATTCACAAATCAGTGAAATCATTGCAAAATTGGAACGTCACTAATCAGCAATCAACGACCGCCCTAGGCGGGTGCTCCGGTAATCATTAGTACTATTGTTACAATTATCGGCACTGACACGATTTAGACTGGAATTGGCCTGTTTGCGACTAAACAATGGAAATTAAACTGTGCCCCGTTCTAACGAGCTGTAATATGCCTTGGATCTTTGGCAATTTAATTTGTACATACACGCCGCAATAATACGGCGCGCCGAAATTGTACCGTGACAAATTCGCTTAATTATCTTTAATGTCACTTTGTTCATTGCGCGCACCTTTATTGTTGCCACTCTGTTATTAATACGACTATACGCATATATCGTTGAATTTAATTAATAATTTAATCCCCCTCACTTTACGCTGCGCTGTCAGAGTAATCTCAGTATAATATGTAATTGTAACCTTTCGCGTTATCGATTTTTTTAAATACATTTGAGCCAATGGATACAGCGACTTTTAAAAATAGATTATTGCAAATATATTAATAATACTATGGTTAGATGTATTAGTGGATACATAACATACCTAAATAGGTATGTTAATACCTATATGATATTTAGGAATGTTAACATCTCAGTTGGCGTGGCGTACATTTAAGTAGAGGTGAGCCCTCAAAGCAGACTCGCCGATAATAAAGATTTTTTTTAAATCAACCAGGCAATAAACTATTAACAATATTAAAAAAATGTTAGAATCGTTTAAAAACTAGCGGGCATTTCGTCTCACATACATACAAAAAGAAAAGAGACGCATTAAAAATCTCCTTCTTTTTGAAGTCGGTTAAAACAGAGAAAACATTGAATACAGACATGATCATGTGTAAACGAAACAGAATAAAAACTTATTTCTATACCGTTTACGTTACAATCAGCATTCAAACAAACAGAATTCTTCATGGTGTCACAAATTTTGTCATTACTCACTGCTATTTTAACAAATTATTTAAAACAAATATGGACACATATCATATTTGCCGATATTTTAACGGTATTTTATTATTTGCACGGCAACCCTCTAAATGTTTCTTATATAATAAGGAAATTAATACTGTAGTAGGAGGAACACTTGAGAAAATTACAGTTGTATGCTGCCAGTATGCTTGTAGACTTCCGATTATCGATTTCATTTTCAACAATTTAACAAATATATCACTCAGACGTTTCCTATAAGCAATTAATCAAAATAAGCATCCACCCAGTCCATAAACAACCGGGTGTGCAATATTTATCAACAAATAACCCAATTTATGGGCCCTATTAATTATGATGGAGCTAAATAATTTATTGCTTAATAATTTAAAAGCACCGACGCTTTATTAAAATTATAATTTGGTCGGACCTTATGTTCGGCTTATTGCAAACCATCGGCACATAGACGAAATCGTAGAAAGACTTTGAGAACAAAGATATTATTGCTTGGCGACCGCGTGCCTATAATCCATGGCACGCGACTAGTTCATTATGCGACCAACAAATAAGCACATATTAATGCGAGCTATAAATGCCCTATACAAAATTAAGCATACGGCTTCATCTATTATTTATTGCACATCGTATAGAATTACAGAAGTTCAATATTGCGTTCATAAGTTGTTAATAAGACATATTGTAATATCGTTTATTATTAAATAACATGGCCAATTAAAAAAAAACAATTTTGGCATGGCTATATAACACTTTGACATTGGTACCTTAATTTACAAAGTATAGACGCTTTTAAGTACATATATTTTTCTCTCTCTAAGCATTATAATAAAAGCTCAATTCTAATAAGAATATAATAAGTGGCGGGACCTTTTCCTTTTTTGGGATGATACCATAACTTTGCTAGTTGTTCTACCACCAAGCATCAATTATTAAACACTACAGTTTGAAGATACCTGCTAAACACGGTTTGAGGAGCAATGTAATCAGCATAAAAACTGGGCATAAAGATACACCAGATACACCAGAAGACGCATGATTTACTTATCTCGTCATTTTAGAAGTGTTTCAAAAAATAATCTTTTGAAGAATAGGTATTTTAAA
The DNA here is from genome assembly GCA_018247575.1 of Eurytides lysithous rurik. Classification (NCBI taxonomy): domain Eukaryota; kingdom Metazoa; phylum Arthropoda; class Insecta; order Lepidoptera; family Papilionidae; genus Eurytides; species Eurytides lysithous. The sequence continues at coordinate 4,120 of DWHO01002163.1, read as the reverse complement.
ATAAATGTAAGATTGTTTGGTAACGTTTTTAAGAATATATTTACATGGCATCAATACAATCGTGAATAATAGTCAACTAAACTAAAAAATGTACTGTTTAAGTTTGCACGTCTATTGTTACAAACTTTTATGACATGCGGACTAATTATATTTGTATATCAAAATCGAGTTAATGGTTTAGTAGTTATCGTGGAATATATAAGTTAGGAGTTCGTAATCTCATATAGAAACTCATTTTATCATTTGGACAAACGTGTAAAAAATGATAAACTTAATATTACAAAAGTTAATATATAGTTAATATATAATATATAAGTATATAATTGCACCTATCACAAATTATCTCTACGTCTTGGGTTGACTGGAAGAGAACCTAATGATATTAAGTCCACCCATTACAATTTCCATTTTTTGGTTCTGCAATAAATAAATAAAGAGTAAAGACATGAATGAATAAACCTTAATAACAATATACAAATGCGAAATTCAAAAACACGGCAAATATATTTTGTAATCGAAACTTATTTCTTTTAGAACCAAACTTCGTGGGTTCGTTCGACGTTGGCGAGTATGTTCTGTTCTTCTTCCGCGAAACGGCGGTGGAGTACATCAACTGTGGCAAAGCGGTCTACTCAAGAGTTGCGAGGGTCTGTAAACGGGACACGGGAGGCAAGAACATCCTGAACCAAAACTGGGCTACGTATCTGAAAGCAAGACTGAATTGCAGCATCCCTGGAGAGTTTCCGTTCTACTTCAACGAGATTCGTAAGTGTTCATCATCATTTACGACCCATACCGACTTTTTCTTATTACTCTCCTGACTTTTATTTTTATCAGAAAGTTCGGCCTTCTTTCGTTCGTGCAACAATTCTGAAAGGGATTGACATGATTTTTGAATAGTTTTGGTTTTTAGGTAAAGTGACTAAAGCTACTGTCCATTTCCAAAAAGTCGCGTTTTTTTTTTGGCAGATAAAATGAGGAGACGAACAAATCGTGTGCCTTATAGTGAGCAACACCTTGTCCATGACAACAGAGCATTATATAGAACATATTCTGCACTCGTCGTCAGGATATTTAAAATTTTATATCTCAGAGGAAGCCAGAAATTACCCGGTGGCATTTTCTGGACAACCGTTTACATTGTCCTTCAAACTGGAGCACAGTAGTCCTTACGTTATCACTATACCGTCCGTTTGTAATTTGCAAAGATAACGTTTTAGTTGGCCAATCATTTTGACCAATCCTCAGAGACAGGTTTTACTAAAAAGCTAAACTTCGAGCAGCAACAAGTGTTTAAACATCTCTAGTGACGACCGGTTATGTTTAAAGAAAACATTTTCAAACAGAGTTCGCCTTAAACATTTTAAAAGCACTACGTGTACTCGGCCGTCGGTTATATTTACAAAAAATCGTCTGCCAGTCTAAGTCAAACAGTTGCAAATTCAATTGAGCGCAGTGAGATTTCGGTGAATGAGGTTTGGCCAATTTCTTTCGCTCTTTGCAGCCGGAGTCGTCCGACTGGTCTCATTTATTATTGACGCACGAGTGTCGAGCCTTGCCACGGTTTTTCACGCGCCCCCACTGCATTCCCTACATAACCCATGAGTATAATACAGATATACCCTTCGTAAGCTATTCGATATATGCGCGTTGCTTGCATAATTGGACGTCATTACTCAGCAGTATATATTGTTATAAATCTAACGTCCTGCTGTTTAATTCTAAAACAGAGGAACGAGTAGGTGTGATTTTTTTGATACGCTAGGGCTCATACCAATCCCATTGCTACAACGCAGCATGATAAAAAAAATGAACTCACATATACCCTTTTGCATTAATAATATTACATTTTACTTATGATAGGCAAAATGTTTTACTTACGTTGTTGTGTACTATATTTGTAAGACAATAATCGAAAATTTAAGCTTGACATTCATTACTGCCGAAACTTACATAGTTTAATTGTCACGGTAACTTTGGTGACATCGAGATATAAAGTTCGCGTCACACAATTACAACAATTTGATAGTCAAGTCTCATAACTTTGGACAACCAAGAACAAATTAGACTTCGTGACGGCACTTAATAATTTTCCGGTTCTGTTTTTGGACCGTTTAATATGCAAAGTGTATTTAACTTGTTATCTCCGCTGAATTGCTAAAATCTTGAAACTTTTTCTTTTATTACTTCTAAGGCTTACAAATCAAGTTCAATAATATTAAAGCTAATTCTACAATCCCTTTTTTTTTAGAAATTCTGAAAGAAACGCAATATTTAGCAAATTATCGCACAGACTTCCGTCAGTTATATCATATCTACAAGCCAACCATTCATTTTAAAAACTGTGCTAACTGTTATAAGATATTCTATTTCCTTAGGTAAAGTATATAGAAGATAACATAACTATGTTAAAATTTTGTCAACAGAAAGCATCTACAAGGTTCCAGGTGATGATAGCCGTTTTTATGGTGTTTTTACCACGGCATCTACTGGTTTGATGGGGTCTGCAATATGCACGTTCACCATTAACGATATCCAGAAAGCGTTTGAGGGGAAATTCAAAGAGCAAGCTACCTCCAGCTCAGCATGGCTGCCAGTCATAAGCAGCCGTGTCCCGGAACCAAGACCTGGTACTTGTGTCAACGATACATCGTCTCTGCCAGATACCGTTTTAAACTTTATAAGGTAAGACTGTTTTAATGAATTATTATAGCGTACATTCAAGACGTTTGAAAATACACACACCTTTTAAACACACAAAGAGCCAGTAACAATGAGTCAATAATACATTATATCATTATGTTTTACTCAAACACTTAAATAATATTTACGCACTGCATATTTTTTAGTTCACAACGGAGTTTACATTTACAAAGTTGACGCACAGTGGCAATACGCGCAGTTCCATGTCGCCGTGTGCGAATTTAATTAGTTAAGTGACACTGAAAAGCCGCACCAACATCACTCGTTCGTCATCAGGCATTGTTACGTAAGGGTAGATCGCAAACAGACCGACAATCGTCGTTTAAAACGCGCAGCGGCTCGTGTCTGCCGCGGCGCGGTCTCCAGCGATCGCACGGCGCCGCCCTCATTGAAATCCACAGGCACTTTTATCTGGCGACACGTCCTGTTAATTATCCGACGCTCTCGCCCCGAGAGTGTTCAATTATTTTTTTTCCCCCGCCCCCTTACCCTTCATCCACCACTTTTCACGATCCTCGCGTGCAAGCGTTGAGATTTTAGCACTTCACCTGCAAACAGTCTGGTGAAAATTGTCACCCGTGTGCGCGAGCGAATGTGAGTGTGGTTTTTTTTAATTCCCGTGAATTTGAGTTTTAATTGAACGGGTGAATGGTTTCTCATTGACTGTATCGGTGCGTGATTTTCTTCTATATCATTCGATACGGCAGAGATGGGCACCTTAATTTAGCCGCTGTTTATTCATCTATTTTCTTATTGAGTTAACGGATAGTATAATAGAAGAGAATTAAAAAATTCTGCTTAGGAATTTTTTGTATATATATAAGCCACAAAACAAATAGTGCTAATTAGTGAGTTCACAAAAAAGTTAATCAGCACTCAGTGGTGACGTCACGAGGCCCGTATTTGACATGTACCTTAGTAAAATCTTATGTGAACAATCGGACGTTGTACTGTCACGTGTTAATATATCAATTATTAATTATATGTTTATTATTCACAACAGATCCCATCCGCTAATGGATAGCGCTGTAGCGCACGAAAACGAAAAGCCGATATACTACAAAAGGGATTTATTCTTCACGAGGCTTGTGGTTGATCGGGTGAGGGTCGATATGCTCGGCCACCAGTTGGAGTATACCGTGTATTATGCTGGCACAAGTAAGTGATACATAATGTGGGTCCAAAGACCAAGTTGAAGTCGTTGATAATTATTCAATATGGTATATTGTGTTGCTGAAACTATTCTAGGTAGATGGCGCCTGATAACATGTAACACACTCGTCCATAATATAAGGTCGGGACAAAAGTATTTTCGTATTGTTCATACAAAGGAAAATATTTTTTTTAGGTATAATTTTTTATTTATTTATAATATGTATGTGCCGTTTTGATCGATGACTTGTTGCCATCTTGTGGG
>DWHO01002162.1:0-13820 GCA_018247575.1 Eurytides lysithous rurik | reverse complement strand
CCTTATCTCTCTCCGGTCGTGTCGGTTATCCGTCCCATCGGGCTATGAGAGCAAAAGGAAGAGTGAGTGCACCTGTGCCTGCGCATACGCTTGTGCACTATAATATATCCTGTGCACTTGGCCGATCTCTTGTAGATCGGCCGCCGTGGCCGGAAATCGGGCGGGAGGACATTATAATAATTATGTTGAAGGTCGAGCTACAACGACACTATGGAATCGGCGTTGGAAGGCGGCAGCGGGGCGGAGAGGAGGCGACGCTCCAGACGAAGCGTGGCCGAACGGTCCGACGGGGAGCAACCGGCCACGCCCGTGAAGGTAACTGAACGTGATCGACGGCAGAAAGCGGAAATGTCGTATCTCGGTAATCTCCAAAATCAAACAAGTAGCCGCTTTAGGCTATTCCAATTGACTGTGTCAAGTAGGGTTTAAAGTGAAGAAAGATAAATTAGAATTTTTACGGTGGTAGAGCCATGCAACTGCTCCCGCTGCTGAATGGGCCGGCTCGAACCGGGTTAGTGTCACGACCTCACAGAAAATCGGCGTAAAGTGATTTTGCTTCCGCGTTTCATCCGGTGAGTGAGGTGGCCGGTGGCCCATCCCCTTCCCTCCCTCTCTCACTCTCTTCCTCTGTCTCCTCTGCCTCTTCCTCGCCCTCTCTTTCAAAAATTCCCTCCTTATAGGCTTGCAATGCATTTGCAAGTTCTGTAAAGCTGCAAATGTCCATGGGCGGCGGTGATCACTTACCATCACGTTCGCCGCTTGCTCGTTTGTCAGTCTAATCCATTTATGACATTTCCTTAAATTACATTGTCGAAATCAGTAAATGAAACCGCTTCAATTAGTGTATATCTGGTGAATAATATTGGTTTAGCTGGTAACTACATTTTTCGTCGATATGAACATATATGGGAAAAGTACTTTACAAATTTCAACTTTCTACCGTCATACATTTGTGAGTTATGAGTTTATGAAATCGTTTTTTAGCCGAGGTGAAAAGTTGGATTTTACGAGATACGATATAATCGCTTTATACCGTCGTTATATATATTTATAAAAATACAGTGGAATCTCTATAACTCGAACCTCGTTAAATCGAAAAAATACTATAACCTTCCGCCGAATCCCTAAATACACCGCCAATTATTTAGACATTGTAACTCGAACAAAATGTTATTTACCTACGAAGTATTGGTAATACATATTTATACTGTATAACTCGAATTTCAAAAAGAAGACACTGTAAGTCGTAGTCAGTAAAATACAATGACGTCTTCCTTAGAATTCTTGTTAAGTGGAAAACTCGTTAACTCGATTTTTTCTTTGCATTTCCCTTGACATTTGAGTTATAGAGATTCCACTGTATAAGAGTACTCTGGTGGAGAGACCACCTAATGAACATTGTCATTTAGTTACTGTGTGTATATTAGTATTTAGTATAGTGTTATTTAGTTACTCTACTGCAAAACAGTAATTTGCAAGCGTTACTGTGTTCGGTTAGAAATGCAATGTTACCAACATAATAACTTAGCAGTTACACCATCTCATAGCTTTAGGCGGCTTAGCGCTACCACTTACCATTGGCCGCACGAGTAGAAAAGAAAAGGAACAATATCTATTGTCCGTCCAAAATGTATAATAATATAGTGTTATAAATGTGTGCTTGTTATTTATAAAATTGAAATATTTTCACACAGTAACGGACTGGCACGGTTTTTGGGTTAAACATAGCTTTTGGATTGTAAAGCATGATGTGATGTATAGTATGGTATAAACAATGTTTATTCTATAGGTAAAGTGTGATTTAAGACATGGGTCGGCAACCTTTTCTTATACAATGATCGCAAATGTTATGAAAATGTTGGCGCAAGCCACATATGTTATCAGGATATTGACGCGGGCCATATTTTGTCTAATTAATAACACAATTTTTTTTAGATAAAACTAATTTTTGCATTTTTACCGTACTGGTGTATGGCCCGCTGGTTGTCGACCCCTGATTTAAGGCGTGGCAACTTTATATATCGGAAATTAAAAAAAAGGACATAAAGTGGCGTATCCATGCGAAATAAGCCACCAAATATATAAATACATATAACTATTTCCCTCACCTGTCTGTAAATTACAAGGAACGTAACACAATTACACAGAAACTTATATTTTTGAGAGAAACTTATATTTTTCAGAGAACATATATTTTTGAGTATAATTCTTCAAAATATATGCTCCGCCCATTCTACAAATAGTGCTAATGTGTTACATTCAAACAAACCTGTCTACTTGTAATACATTTTTCTAACAAAATCTCATGAATAAATAATTATAAATTAATTTCTAGGGTCGTGGGACAAGATCTTCCACCTCGAAGACACCCGTTAAAAATTCTCAATCAACCACACAGTTAGAGCCATTGCAACTGGTATGGGCTAAGTGCAGGTTAGTTAAATTTCTTTGCAAACTTTTCCAAACGTAGCTTTCATTTTATGACTAGAGATAAACAATAAGCTGTTTAAGAGTTTTTAATATAGTTTAAAGCTTCTAAACATCATTACTGTGGATGTCCCAAATTTTTTTCCTTCAAAATCTAGCCAAATTGCATATTTTCAAAGAATGATCCATATGTATTATGTATTTTAGAGTAATAATGTAATGCATTAATTTCTCTTACAGAGGTTATCCTTGGTACCCAGCATTAATCATTGATCCGAAGATACCGAAAGGATTTGTATACAATGGGGTGCCCCTACCAGTACCTCCACAGGATGTTTTGAACCTCAAAAAGAACCATTCTCATGAACCGGTGTTGTATTTGGTGTTGTTCTTTGACGTGAAACGCACCTGGCAGTGGCTGCCGCCGAATAAATTGGAGATTCTGGGTGTTGATAAGAGCGTGGATCAAGCCAAATTGGTCGAATCGAGGAAACCGACGGAGAGGAAGGCCGTCAAGAAAGCTTACGGCGACGCAATGCAATTCAGAAAACAAGTAGACGGAGAGGAGAAATGACAAAGGTATAGGTCTCGGAGACCGCTTAAAGGAAGGACATTCAGTTTCGGAAACTTTTCTACAATGCGAATTAGAACACCGATAGAAACGACAGACTCGAGCGATTAGTTTTCTCCCTTTTTTTTTATTAAATTACTATTTATTACTTGTCTAATAATTACGTTTTTGCAGGATCAAAGTGGCTCTATATGCCCGATTTTATATGCTACCAGTGTTCATACTTTATATAATTATCATTTAAGCTAATATTTTACTGAAAACAATAATATATGATTGATTGATTATTCAGTGATTCTTTGTAAAATATAATCGTAACCATGTGTATTTTCTTCTGTGAGTCTTCTTATCTGGACTGACGTTGATGCTTTTAGCCTATGCGGCTTTATAAAGCTCCATCGGATCGCCGAATCCGTGGAAATGCTAGTTTCCACGGATTGGATTCTTCTGCGAGTGACGTCAATTCATGAAATTTGTAATAATATTAAATTACAAGTTAACATCTCTCCAACTCAGCTACCATGGCTTGATTGGCAATGATAACTTCATTAACAATATAAATATTAATCACTGTGCCACTCAGTGTTATACTTAGCTGAAGTTCCATTTGATTCCTTAAAGGTAATAAAATTACCACACACAAGTGAAATATCATATATTACTGGTACTATATTTAATATTTTACATATAAAGATTAATGTATCTCATTAGTGTTCACTTTGAGGTTAGAGTTATATAACCTAAAACTTTACTAAATTTGGGTTGAGCTTGAACAAGCTTTAACAACAACAATCTACATCCATAAGTAACTCGCCCAAATAACTAAAATAAGTAGCTAAGAGAGAAGTAAGAATGTTATAATAATATATCCAATAATAGAAATTCTTTTCAAATTAACTTTGTATATAATTATGACAATATTAGTTTGCCAAGTTAGCTGTGTAATATTGGAATTGACGCTTACATGTGGATAGGAATTGAGGAAAATCTGAATAGATGTTTATGGGGTCTGTATATTGACATAGATGGCCAATTCTATTTCTCTCCCAGTCACACAACCCAATAGAAAGTAAGTAAAGACATACATTAGACATTTTAAGTTATTTTAAAAACTTCTGATTACAATGTGTATTTCTAAAATATTTATGATAATTTAGTCAATTTAGATTTTTCTTCAAGATCAGACATCAGACAGTGTCCCAAATGATAAAAATTAAATTGTTGAGATTTACAATTAAGAAGGCCTTATTATTTTATTCCATTCAATGGGTAAACATAATTTTGTTGCTAATTAATTGATTGTTGATGTCTTCAAGTGCAGCAGTAAATAGTATGGAAGTTGTATTTTTATTCAACCATGTCTGATTTTTTATAGCAATATAAATGTTTCCAATATGTGTTTTATTTATTTATTAAATACATTTTATCTTATGATAACCTTTAAGCATAACTGTTCTCTGAATGTCTAAAAGAGTTACAAAAACTCACTTATTGAGTTGGTGACATCATAAAATAGCAACATTGGATTTGCTTCTTCTCAAAAAAATATTAAAAACTTATAATCTGTTTTTGACAAAGGCGTAATAAGTCTTTTTTTATTTTAAATGATATGCTGTAATGGTCTAGATGTAAGTTAGAAGCTTGAGAGAAAATAAAAGGGTATTCAAAATATTGTGATTAGAATTATTATGATAAAAACAATCAACTTATATAGCACTGTAAGCCCTTTCTTGTCAGTGTTAATACATTTTAAAGATATCACCTCTAAAATCTGGGCTTACAAATAGACCATACATAAAAATGTTGATATTGATATATCAGTTACATATATATGCATGCATCAGTAGCAAAGTTTATATGCATATTTTTGGACGTTTCTCAAAACACTCTTAATGTTTTTGTTGTAATTACTTATTTGTAGCATTTCTTATGTTTTAATTTTCTTAATTTCCTTTCTATTGAAAAATAAAACAGTCTTGATGAAAACAGACTTTATTATTTAAAAAAAATGTTTCTAATTGAATAAGTACCTGGTATTGATGGTATCTAATAATAGTTTGAAACCAAAATGAAACTAAAAAGATAAAACATTTTTTATTTATCAGGGAGAATATGGATATACATTTAAATAACAAGATAAACTGTTTGAAACTATATTAATGAATGGCTACATTTTCAGGCAGTATAAATCTGTCAGAACTAATAATGGTGATCCCATTGGTAAACTTTACCAGGCCTTGGAATTGAAATTGTTGCTTCTCTAGCAGTTCTGAAAAATAAGCATTAAAACACATAAATAGAACAAAAATATTACAAATTATGCTTTTACTTTTATAAAATATTGACTGGCCCGTTGGTGTAGTGGTTAGTACTACTGACTGCAAAACCAAAGGTGTAAGTTCCATTCCCACCCAGGACAAAATATTTGTTCGATGAGCAAAGGTATTTTGTTCTGTGCCTGGGTGTTAATTGTCTACATTAGAATATATTTAAAAAAAAATGTAAGTATGTATATCAGCTGACTGATTACCATAGTACAGGCTCTGCCTAGTTAGGGATCGGATGGCAGTGTGTGAGATGTCCCATGATATTATTATATTATTATTATAAAATATCAAATAAAACATGGAACAATTAAATTTCTCACATATGCTATACACATCAAAACCGTCAATTAAATTTGTTTGATTCATAACTCAGTGCATATTTACTAGAGATCCCGCGAATATTCGGCTACTATTCGGTATTCGGCCACTTTTTTAATATTCGGCATTAGGCCAATAGCATACAGTATTCGGCATTAGGCCGAATAGCATACAGTATTCGGCCGAATACCGAATACCAAATAAAAAAACAAATACATGTATATATTATTCAAAAAGATTTATCAAGGAGAGTTAAATGAAAAACAATACCTAATTTAGTACTTAAAATCTATCAAAGGAAAATTATGATGAATGAAAACAAGTTTTTAAGCATTTGTTGATAGCAAACGATGGCACTTTTCTTCTTCTTTCAATAAAATTATTTACTGTATAATAACCTTTAGCACACAAACATCCTTTTACAATTTTTTTTCAATTTGGCAACAGTAGCTTTCTGGACGTTTTCTAGAATCCTATTGTAAAAACATATACATTGCCCATAAAAAGAATTACTGACTCTTTGTACACAAGTCTTAGGTAAAACAAACTTGTTTTTGTTCCTAGTGTTAATGTTAGGCACGTCGCACTTCCTGTGAAAGTCATTAATGTTTTTGTGAACATACATAACGCTTTCATACACATGTTGAGAAGGGACAGTCAATATATTTATAGAAGAGTTGTAAAGCAAATAAACATTGTGGTATAAAAGATATGTAAACTATAATATAAAACATATAATGCAACTCACCCCTTTTCAGCACCATCAGTCAATAACTGTTTTGTAAGTTCCATTGGGGGTGCAACTTCTCGTCGTCCATCACGGGTGTAGTAATAGTTGTGAGCATGTCTTTAAAATTATAATATGAATATGTAATATAAAAAAGATTTTATTTATTGCAAAAGAATTTGGTGCTTCTCATTAGAATATTTTTTAATTGTCTTTGATTAGACTATTATAGTGCACCCAGCAAATATTGTCTTATTGTTTTTTGCAATTATCTCAAGAACTACTGACTCAATAAATATAACAGAAGTTTTTAAGGCAAAGAAGCAGCTATGCATCAACATCATATAAGTTTTATAGACATTTGTCAGACATTATTTCTATCCCTACAAATTTATTACAGTATACAAAACTCATAAACATACTTGTGCGTAACACCATCGGGTAATTCAGGTGGAGGTTGAGTTCTAGCCGCTAACAAAGGCTGGAATCGCAGAGCTTTTTTATGAGTTCTCTAAAACAAGATATCGATGAGCGTTAGTGAAATATAAAAAAAAAACAACTTTATTTTCATTATGTAATTCTGTATGTGTCAAACGATACTAACTCCTAGAAGGAAGTCTCTAAATGTTTGAAGAGCTGGTGAAATGTCACGAAAATTTACTTTTCCCTTACTCATTATGTTAAAGGCTTTATAAATAAATTAGAAGACTCAAGAGCGAAACAAGAAGATTTTTTTACTTTTAAATAAACATGCACCTGATATGACTTTTGAAATGTCAGTTTGACATTGACGGATAAGAAATTGAGTTTTTCGCCAATAAAAAATAATATATGGAAATTCTTTTTATTAATATATGACTAATTTCCGCGAATATTTAAAAATCGCTTTTTATTACAAAACATCGGCGGACACACTGTAATGGTTACAAAATTATGTTTGTTAATTAATAACTGTGTTGTGTTGCGCTAGGTCGCACAGATGGTATGTTTACTATCGCCAGAAGCTTAAGAGAGTGCGCTTTTAATGAGACGACATATTAATTTCTGTGCCTTTGAAATACCGCAGGCAACATACGATGCGCATGTAAATAGTTGATAATATTTTGAAAGTATCAGCAAGAAGCTTATTCAGTGTTGAAATATCAGGTGTACATCTCGATGCACTTCGCATGATAAATTTCTTAACAACGAAATGGAATTTATGTTCACCTCCTTGGTTGGGCGGGGAAACTTTACAAGAACACTTTTCGTCTTTTCGTCAAGGACACGACACTCTCTCATAAGGATACTAAACCTTTAAAAATCCTAAGTTTTCAATCTAATTGGCTAGACCTTAAATAACTGCTACGTACGCGACTGATTGCAGCAGAGTCCAGATACGCATCCACCTCCAGTCTTCACTTACTACTCTGCGAATGGTTTAGAAACTGGAAGATAGATTCAATTTTTTTTTTTCGGGGTATGCAATTCAATAGAAGATTTAACACCTTTAAAAAGAAATTTTAAAGGTGTTAAATCTTCTATTGAATTTATTCGATGAACCTTTTCCATGGGAATGCAAAGTAAAATATCTCAGCGTCACCATAGGCAACATTCTAACGTTCAAAAGCCATATAAGAACTATAGCTAATAAGTCGAAGTTTGTTGTGTCACACCTAGCGCCCTTTACATGTGCCTCTAGGAAAACGTAAATTACAGCTATATAAAGCGTGCATCCGCCCCATTAAGCCCATTTAAAACCGGGCCGACTGGAACCAGATAAGTACAATGATCGGAACAGAAAATCAGCGTAAAGTGTTTTTGCTTCCGCGTTTTATCCGGTAAGTGAGGTTGCCGATGGCCACCCCCTTCCTCCTTCTTATTTCAAAAACTCCCCCTTAAAGGTTAACAATGCATTTGCAAGCAGTAACATTGCAAATGTCCATGGGCGCCAGTGATCGCTTACCGCTTGCTAGTTTGTCAGCTTACTCTATAAAAAAAAACATTATAAAGTTGTCGTAGATATAGCCTATTGCCTGTTAGATTAAATGCGAGAGCCACTTCAAACATAACAATGCTTCCTTAGTATTGGTGACAATAAGAAACCCAGATGTGTACCATATACTCTGGAAGACACGCTGACTGTATAATTCTCTAAGATATGCTTAGTTGGTAACATCAGCAGTAGGTAACATCTTTATACCTACTGCTGATATCTCTCAGTTGACGAAGGTGAATTTTATCCAATTCGTGGAAACTAGCATTTCCACGGATTCGGCGATCCGATTAAGCTTTATAAAGCCGCATAGGCTAAAAGCATCAACGTCAGTCTAGATAAGACGAAGATAAAAAGGTAGATCGGTAAGTTGAATGCTATGTTTTTTATTTCTATAAATAGAGCAGTAATTATAATTCATATAATATATGATGATTGATCAACACGGATTCTTTGAATATTTTAATTCATTGATTTTAGGGATTGTCGACTAATAGTCGGGTATGGTATGGGCAATCGACTGTACAGTAAAACTAATCGGTTGTTATGGGTGGTGGGAACCGCTCCAGAACGCGGGGGAGGACCACTATTGTTTTTTTTTCACGAGAACCCTATATGTGTAATATATATAGAGTTCTTTAACAGGACCTCCGACGGTGGACCTTGTGAGCTTTCGGCCTCAATCGCCTAAACCTTCATCGAGTCAAGGAAGACATCACGTGGAGACCGATTTAAAAAGGTCGCAAAAGAGTCTGATCACTAATTACACCACTTGAAGGCTGGGGATGGCTATTAAAGCTTTTTCGAAAAACTTTTGGTAAAGATCTCTAAAATGTCGGTCTAGTCATTATGTAGGTTGACGTAATGCTGGTACCACTCGGCGCCGATTGCAGTGCGGATGAATTTATTTTGAATAATCAGCAGCTCGCCTGAGCGATCACCGCAACCATTGGACGTTCGCAACATCAAAGTACTTTTAAATGCATTGCCGGTCTTTTAGGTGTGAATATGCTCATTTTAAAGTCATATCAGTTCGGAAATACTGTTGGCATCAACTTATTCTACAAGTTACTTGTGCAGGGTTAAAATGTGGTGAGAAACGCCCTTGCGTTGAGGTGGATTGTCAGCTGTCAATGTGGAAATGATGGTATATTGTCGCTTTATATGGTGGTCAAAATCAACAACAGTAATTTGGAACAATTCTTCTGAACACTCTCCATGGTATATTCTATAAAATACACAGAAACAAAACATCTGCGTAGGGCTAAAGAATGAAGCCACGCACACCCACACACACACTCACACACACATAGTTAACGAGGTATATATATTACGATACTCAGTATCTTTTACTAATGTTAGTCAAGACTAAGGGATAGGGAATAGGACAAGATAAGGGATAGGAAATTTTATTGTGCTGAATCAAGATTCAGCACAATAAAATTTCCTATCCATATCATAGATTGGTCTTGACAGACTGACAGACAATCATTTTAAATCGCTAGTTTATGTTTATAATATGCTATTTAATAAAATAACAATACATGTTAGAAAGGAACATTTATTTCGTTATTATAAAGAGTCAATTCGTTTTCAACAAAATATTCATAACAGTGTATAAATTGTTACAATTCTATCTAGATTCTAATACTGTTATTCATGAAAATTTTTCTCAAATTATAAAAAGAAACAAGCGTAACTATAGGATACAGCATGTGTAAAAAAGTTTTACTTTGGTTTTTATGTGAAAGCATTCTGGATCTTTTCTATGCAGACATGTCTAAATTGTGTTTAATGAATAAAAAAAACAACCTTTTCTAGAAACAACAAGAAATTCTATTTTTCTAAACATTGCCTGCTTGAAATAAAAATATTCATTAATAAAAGTATATAAAAGGTTTATATAGTATATCGAATTCGAACCGTTGTTTGATAGCTTTATCATTACTATTGACACTGAAGTACTACAAAAGGTAGCTTAATTTTTTGACGGACTAATAATACTGAGACATGACATTTTACGAATTTGTAAAACAATAATTTCATTATCCAGACCAAAGTCAAACACTTGATGCTCGCGAGGCAATAAATGTGCACTGCACTACACTACATGTAACCTGCACACTCACGGGACTTACGAGGCGTGAAAATGCAACACTTTTATTGTTAATATTTAAAAAAAAAGGTTATATTTCACAAGAAAAACTATTCAATAATCATTAAGTACGTACATTATTCGCCAAATAGACCGCATACAAACAATTATGGCTGCATTCATTATAGATGCACATCGCGTTAGTCACTTATGTTCAATAAATAATTAACAACGTCCAACACGACTAAAATAGTATATTTTGTTTAAATAAACGAGTATCTATGCCCGTTAAAAATACCTTAGCAAAAAGTAATGTCTTTTTTTATTTTCCCGCGCTTATTGTGGCCTAACTCATGCCAGGGCAATGTTGGTACCGATAAATGACTCACCGAACGCATCTATCCCTAGCCTACTAATGGTTTGTGGCATCACGAAGCAAACGAATGTTTGACATTGGTATAGCCATCCACTACCTACAGAAAATACACATACAAATGCAATACAACACTTTCCTTGACACGACGAACAATACTTAACAGTTCTTATACTATAACAAAAACAATTGACAGTGATCGCAAAATAGGAACAATTAAAGAGATATAACGCGGGAAAATCACGTGACTAGATTATTTGCACATTATAGATAGCTACATATACAGTTTGTGCATAACAACAAAGTGAATATAAAAATTAGGCCTATATACTAGGGTTTGAATTTCGTTGAACAATGTTTATAAGAAAATAAGGGTTTTCTCAGAGTGAAATATCTTAAGAAAATGTCTGTTAAAACACTTGAAAAATCTAAAAGGTTTTTGCACTCACAGTTGATTTAACAAAAACTCCCTAAATATTGCGTCATACAAAACGTTAGTAAAGAGATCTATGTTACGTTACTAACACTACACAACATGTAAAAGCAATATTTGTAAATTGCTCCAAGAAATAAAATTCGTAAATTGCTGTTAACAACATGCCTGCACCTATTAACATTGACGGATGAGCAAATCACAAACTTTTGAAGAATATTTTTTTTATTTATATATTTTTAAATAACGACGCCGGAAAGCAAAAATGTAGTAACTAGCAAAACCAACATTTTTCACTAGACATACACCAATCGACTTGGTTTAATTTATTCAACAGTGTAGTTAAAAAAAAATACTCCATGTGTCATTTACTACGATTATGTTTTCCAGCGTCGATACGCACTTTTACAGGCCAGATTTAGCCATTATTAAAGTGATTTAAAAAAACAAAGTTTACAAAATTCGACCCAGTTACTATAAAATATCAGATAAAGAAATGTCACTTGACTTTATCCATGGTTAATAGGGGCAAACACATTGCAGTTAAATATTTTTTAAAGCTAATTTATCGTTTTTGCACATTTTTGTGTCTAATATCGTGTTACTTTCAATTCATTGAGCGATTAACGATTGGGTTAGCGTTTGTTTAATCATATCACAACATATCTTACGTACTTTGGCTTTTCTATCTCAACATGTAGAATAGAGTTACAAACAACACCAACGTAATGACATTACCTAGTTCATACTTATTTTAAAAACAAAAAATGTAATACAATTTATAAAAAAAAAATCTTCCAAAACAACGTTAAATTAACGCATTTTTAAAGTAGGTTTATAGTTTATTGCAAATGTTAGTATAGCCAGATTGGTAATATGGTGATTAGCGTGTAAAGAATAAAACCATTATCTAACCAGGCAACGAAATCACTTGTGATTTAAGAGAATAAAGGACAAGAAAATACATTTTAAATAGTTAATATCGACGCCAGAAAGCACAGCAAAACTAAAATTATTTACCAGTTATACACCAATCGACGCTTTGTTTGATTACGTTACATTACTTAATTGTGATTTCAATGAAGTAATTAAAAAAAATACTCCAAGTGTCATTTATTACGCTGTTGCTTTTCAACGTCGACATATTGCTCAAAAAGTGAGTTCACTAAATCTAATATTGGGCCCATAAAATTAATTCTGTTAAAGGTTAGTTAGTAGTTAGTTGAGATATAAATAGTAGTTAGTGCATGCACTCGTACTTCTATTAATATATGGATATGAGAATATATACTGTGGGTTTACTGCGAAAACGCGTCAAATGCAATAAATTGACTTTTAAGATATTAAATCTGAAAAGTTTCGGTGCTCTATATACGAGCAGTCACAAGTTAAGACATTTGAAAAGATTATATTTTTGTATAGGATAAGTAAAAACGATTAATACAAATTTTGCATTCATAAAGATGGATAACCTATAAAGGTTTCTTGAAGCTAACTTTTACAGAAAACTCGTTAATTATGGCCTTTGCATAGTTTTACCTATCAAATATTGGCCAATTGGTTTCATGTATCTGTATTACCATGGGATTATTTTTTTAATGCATTTAGCAGGTTTTTCAGTAAAGTCTTGACATGTTAATTTCGAAACAAATGGATAAGGAAGAAGAATTTGAAATAATTGCTACAATAATAATTTTGAAAAAAAAAAATAAGCACACTAATATAATTGTGATAAAGCATTTTTTTCTTCTAAATAAAAACCTACCAACAAAAAGGGGAATGGTATTGGGTTCACTTGCCACTAATACGGCCTTCAGGAATTTTTCTCATTATATAATCTAATACTGATGTTAGTTAGTTCTTCCGATTAATAAAAACTAAAAATTATCTTTAGTAATGTTCGTGTCGTTAAATTTTTTCCTATAGCTCTGGATGTTTTTGAACACCCTATCTTTCACTATATTTAACCGCCTGTACATATCTTTGGTGAACGGATCGAAGTTCTGATGTTTTTTCTTGCGCCTGTAGATTCCCTCTTTATTTATCAATGCACATCTCATGTCGTCCTAAAAGCAAAATGATTGTTCAGTGAAACACATTAACAAAACAATTTAGTAGTTTTACTGCACGAATAGCGTAGTAAAGTAGGCACCTCGACAACCGCTATTGGGGGCCGTCTGCAAATATTCCATTCTGTAATTCTTTACTTAATATTGTATTTTGTATTTATCTTAGTCAAACAGGTGACTTCAGAATTCCAACAGTTCGACGCCCAAGCGAAATGAAAATCCACAAATAGCTATTAAAAACCGCTTCAACAGAGATAGTATTGCCTAGTGCATAGGACGTGATCATTTAAACAGATCACACGTAAACTGGTTTGTTACGAACGTTGGCGTGCCATGATGATTTTTTGTACATGAACAAAGTTAACCCCTTAATGCACATTTTTTAATCAATTTAGGTACAAAAAAAAATATATTTTTTTGTACCTAAAAAATTAAATTAATTAAATTATATTTCTATATTAACCGTGACCCATACGGAGCTGTAATATTTGGCGACATATAAAAT
>DWHO01002161.1:0-13820 GCA_018247575.1 Eurytides lysithous rurik | reverse complement strand
TCTTCCATTTTTACTATTTGTTTACTGTGTGTAAGATTTAGAAATGTTCACTTGATATTCACTATCTTTTAGCTTAGAATTAGAGGCACTAGGTCAAATTCACAAGTCTGGGTATAACACTAACTTCACTTCTTATTTCTAGTACTTACGGTTACCAGTCCATAATTATTATTTATCTAAGTAATAGTGACATCTTGCGATGAAAAGATAATTAAAGTTGACACGTCGATGCGTCAACAGTGTGAAAGGAACACGGAACAAATAACTCCAAAATCGAGTGTTTTATTTTTTATTGAGGTATATTAACATCCATACTGTTTCCTTTTATTAACATGAATTTTCTTTTCATCGACATATTTAAATAAAATTAATTTAATGATTTAACACGTATTAACTTTCTTTTGAAGTCCCGGTAACCGTCGGCATTTACTTCGTATATAAAAATTAATAATTGTAACATATGCAGTAAACAATTTAAAATTGGAGGTAGCCTTGTCTAACATCTCGGTCTGTCGTGTGACAATGAATCAAATCAAATCAAAATATTTATTCAAATAGGCCTTTACAAGTACTTCAGCATCGTCATTTTTACATATCGTTCGTGAGATAGCTAGTACCGGCGAGAAACTCAATAGTTGCTCTTTTAAAATACCGTTAATTATTTTAAGCCATAATACAATATAATAGCTATCCCATATACGAGTCAATCAATTAATCTCCGCGCATTTTTACCGGACAGGAACTCTTGAAAAGTGTATTAAGCTTTAAGCAGCAAAATGTTTTTAATTTTGATTTTAAAAGGGCCAAGTGGTACACCAAGTTGTAGGTAGTGTGGAATTTTAATAAATATGCATATACCATGGTCCGTAGCGAAATCGAGGTGTTACAAACTCATTTTTATTTCTAGTATTCACTGTGAATGAATGCCAATTAGTGTTGAAAACTTTAGGAATACAATACGAAATTTACAGCACAAAATATATAAATGAGTACTAGGCTACATTCACAGTCTGCTTGAAGCCATTTTGCCGCCAAGCAATAGTTTTCAAGCAATTCTGCTATCCGTTGCTTTAGGAAGATAAAGTTCCCCGCGTGGCTTCTTAGCATAAAATCGTAATACCTCCGCACAGCACTGCGCAAAGTCAAACATTTAAACTGAACCGATAAACTTGAAAACGTTGCTTCGCTATGAGCAAGCCCGTCTTTTATGCTTTATGAGATCCGAAGTTGATGCTTTTAGCCTATGCGGCTCTGTAAAGCTTCATCGGGCACCGCACCCGTGAGCAAGCCCGTCGCTTACCATAAAGCGTACGATGTTATTGTTTCGTCACAATTACTTAAAAATTTCACCATCCAATATAACCAAATAATCCGATTTAAAATCCCTGGTGCATTAACGAAATTTGAATTTGAATCTGTGAAATAAATTGCATTTAACAAATTCGTAGGCGCCAATTATTCACTCGGCGATTTTATTTCTCTTCGCGAGTAAACTGAGTTAAGAACAAGTTTCGAGAGAGACACTGAGATCCTAACGTTGATGACGATATCAGAAAATGACTACAAAAAAACAAAAATATCAATGGTTTATAGTTTCACAGTCGTTACCACGAAAACAATTACTTTATTTACTTATTACGTTCGGCTTAGATTATCGACCTATTAATTACACTTTTGACATCATAGCTGTAACAAATTAGTCATAATAAATAAATCAATTGTCGTAAAAACTGCGAGCATTCAACTGCTTATCTATTTATTTACACAATAATTGAATAAGAAAGTATATATACTGCATAGGATAACTTAGTGTATCAGTTTCACAAAAATGTTGAGGATAGCAATACTTGTGTTTGGAGCAGGACTCATCGGTATATCTGGATACCTTATAAAGGTACCTACAACTGGGTGGAAACAGCAGACAGGTACATAAATAAGTATATAATTTCTCATAATTTATAAAGCTTGATTTCTTTGATCAAATCATATAGTAAAATCTGCGTTTGTCTATAGATCAAATTGTATTATACATGTAAGTAAAGTTATTTTTCTGCGCAAATAGACTGACAATGCCAATACTAAATATTTGTAATACAATCAATATATGTATACTAAATATTTTACTTAATATTCAATTATCATCAATTAGCGATAACATCCCTTATCCATTCATTCTATAAATAAGCTTTAATGCTTCAGTTTTTT
This sequence comes from Eurytides lysithous rurik, assembly GCA_018247575.1. Lineage (NCBI taxonomy): Eukaryota > Metazoa > Arthropoda > Insecta > Lepidoptera > Papilionidae > Eurytides > Eurytides lysithous. The sequence continues at coordinate 11,615 of DWHO01002161.1, read as the reverse complement.
TTTACGTTCCGAATCTTATTTTTTAACCTAGAGTAAGAGAAACCCAGGCTCTCCGTACGGCGTCACAGAATATCGATACTCCAATTCGTGGAAACTAGCATTTCCACGGATTAGGCGATCCGATGAAGCTTTACAGACCCGCATAGGCTAAAAGCGTCAACGTCAGTTAAGATAAGATAAGAATATCGATATTAAAAGTCTAACATTTTATTTAATAAGCGAGGTCGGCCGGTCGTCGAAACGTCGTTATTATTAAAAGAACTATGTGCTCTGTCCTCAACAACTCTTGCAGAAAAAAGTGCAGGAAAAGCTTTTCGTCCAACTTTTTCTTTCATATTTAGCTTTAGCTTTTACATTTATTTTTACTATAATATAAACATAGGAATAGTCACCATATGTATTTTTTTGTTACCTTAAACTTAAATACTTAGAAGGAAAAACAATGTGTCAGTAAATTTATGTGGGTTTGTGTGGGGTTTAAAGCGCACCCTAATAATATGTAATTACGAATGTTTAGGTCTCCCTCCTGTTCAAAAGCAAGAATGGGTTTATATTCAAAAACGCATGATGCCTCTATTTGAAAATGTGTGCGAAGAAAGTACCGATCCAGTCATAATCGATTTAAACAACGAATTTTTGAAAGATTTTGGAAATGGGAACTTTTGGGTAAACATATCAACTATATTTACTATCCTATCTAAATATTATGGGACACTTCTTTAACTTAGTATGTTGTTTCATATGTTTTCAGAATCCAGATGTAATAACTCGATTACAAAGTTATAAAACTAGTCACGGTTATCTGCCCAAAGGTGAAATCTTTACAGAATTCGATCAAGAGCACATTAACGAATTAAAGCTGGTGTTCGAAGTTCTTTACTTTGCCAAAGATTTTACTACGTTTTACCAAGCGGCTGCTTGGGCCAGACAAAATATCAACTGTGGACTATATGTTGATGCAATATATCTAGCAATTTTACATAGAAGGGATACTGAAAAAGTTTCTATTCCACCGCCTTACGAAATACTACCAAATTACTTTATAAATAAAGACGCCATTATTAAAGGCTCCTTACTACTAGCCAATCAAGAGCTTATTGAATCAGAAAATATCAGAGAAGAAGGAAATTCCTATATTATTGACGCAAGCTATTCAGATGGCTATTATGAAAATAACGAAGAATCTTTAGCATACTTTCACGAAGATGTAGGCTTAAATTCATTTTATTTCCTTGAGAAATTAAAAATGTCTCCTAGGCTCAATGCTTCGTTAGGTGTAACACCGAAATATGGTGAATATATTTACAACACAATGAAACAACTCATGACAAGATACAACTTAGAAAGATATTCTAACGGATTACCGGAGTTAGAAGATTTCAGTTGGAACGAACCATTGCTTAGTGCATACGACCCAATGCTTATTTACTCTAACGGAAATAATTTTGATCAAAGTTGTTTAAAGATTGCACTTGAAAATAATGAAGACTTTACACTGTTACAAAATATAGAAAATAATATAATTACAGTTGCGAGTCATATGGTATGTATATAGACTAAAATTTTTTAATCCTTAGTTACTTACAGATGCTTTAGTGAATCATTTGTTCGATATGACGATAGATAAGCAAGTTATATTTTTTCAGCGGGAAAGAGGATACAGCAAAACTGAAATTTTAAATAACTTAATCGAAATTTTAGTGACAAATTATAACAGCTATGAAAAATTAGCCTATAAAATACTAAACAATGACTTTACTTCTAAAGAAAGGCATATTTCACAGCTTTTTTCAAGAGATTAATTAGTATTTTTTTGTTTTCAAAAATAAAGACACATAGGAAATTTATACAACATAAAAACTTCTTAATATTTACAGCTCACCTTCTGTATTGGCTCATTACTTAACAATGGCAAGAGACCCGATGTTTTGGAAGATAAATAAGAAACTTGTGGGTTTAGTAGATTCAGCATTAGGAGTGTTACCAGGTTATGTTAGAAACGACTTAATATTCCCAGGAGTTGAAATCATAAATATAGATACAAAAAAAATGTTGACATCCTTCGATTACTTTGATTTTGATGTTACAAACGCCTTAAAAACTTCTAAAAGTGATACCAATTTCCAAGCTAAGATTGGACAGTATAGATTAAATCATAAGCCGTTTTCAATAAAACTAAACATTTCATCTCTTGTAACACAAAAGGGTAATGCTAGAATATTTATAGGACCAAAAGCTTTACCCGGTGAATTCAACAAAATGAGAAATCTATTTTTCTTACTCGACTCTTTTGAAATAAATTTAAAGAAAGGTAAAAATATGGTAACAAGAAGTTCGAATGAAATGAAACTCTCAAAAGATTTAACTTCTCTAAAAATAACAAAGAAGAGGTTAGAAGATGCTGAATTTGGACTAAACGCTTTACCTTTGGAGATGGTAGATAAGCAAATAGGATTTCCTCAGAGACTAACACTACCAAAAAGTTCTGAAAACGGTTTGACATTCCAGATATTTGTTCTGGTTTCTCCTTACGTAAAGCCAACATTGGGAGGCCGTATTACAAATGTAGAGTATAATTTAGATGCAATACTAAACCCAGGTTTTCCCTTTGATTTAAACATTGACATGAATCAACTTCTTGACTTACCAAATGCTATTGTAAAAGATGTTATTATAACACACAAAGTTGAAAACAAACAAACGAAAGAAGTTGAATCTGACACAATGGACGATAATAATGCATGGACAGGTAGTGAAATAGACAAACCGTTCCGACCCTTAAAATTATCCACTCGTCCAGAATTTACTATGAAAAGAGAACCTTTTGATTATAAGGCTAAAAGGGGTCAGTATGGTAAAAAAGAAGATTACTTGGCAAAAAGGGGCGATTACAACAAAGGTAAAGCATCAAATATTACGCCAAATACATTAATAACTGAAATCAATACAGATGTTATAAGAAATGAACCTGTACAAGAAATCGAAATAGATATTAAAAAAGATTTAAATAGCAACTTAAGTGATATTGATAAAACTGTGTACAAAGTAATAACTGACTCAACTGAAAAAACTATAAAAAAAGTGCAGGAAGAAAATACAATTCAAGAAAAAACGACACCATCCACAGATAAAGAATATGAAGAAGTTTTCAATAGAATCGTAAAAGTATTGCCTAAAGAACGTAATCCAACAGTGTACGATTTTCTATTTACTAATCCTATCAACGAATATAATTTGGAAGAAAAAATATATGAATAATTTAACGAAACACTGATTAAAATTTGTTCTGTTGTATTTCTTTTATTTTACTTTATTTATTCTTTTGTATAAATTATACTAGAAATTTGTTTGAATAAACTTTTCACACCGTATATTTGCAATTATTATTACATTCGTTCCATGTTTACGTAACGCATATAAATTACTCATATCAGTGTAAAATTTAATAAAATACACTTTAAAGAACACCAACTCTCCAAAATTAGAAACGCGCATTATTAAAATGCTAAACTTACGTAGATGATAACAAAAAGAAATCGATAGAATGAAATAATTCGTTCGTTCATTTTCCTATCGTTATATTTGGAACATTTCCAAAAATTTACAACGATGTTACGCTTTCCCTATTTTCATCACGGAAAATTTAAAAACCATCGCTCACCACTGTGACAACGGCTAGAATGAACACAGAAATATTTTTACAGCCGATTACAAGGCTTGTAAAGTAACTGTTAAAATCCTATGTTAGTTAACGAATTCCCATTTGGTAAAAAATGGGTAGAAAATGAAATATACCACACACAAGTGTAGTTCTGATTGTAACAATAATTTCAACGTTCGAGAAAAAACATCACTATTCAATATTCTTCTGAAATCTTTTATTTGGTTTTATACCCGTTAACTAATATATGGATTTCGTGAATATTAAAACATATAAATTAAATTAAATATAACATACATTAACATTTCAATCTAAGTGTGCTTTTACCGTTAATTCCATATGTAAAGAACTAAATAATCGTAACGTTCAATTATACAACAAGTTTAATTGAAATGAAAACATAAAGGCCAGAATTGAAGATCAATTTATATTTGGCGCTTGATATAACACGTAGTTCCTACAAGGGATACCGTCGATTCTGTGCCAAATTGAAGGTTTATTCCTATTACATTGACACAAATGACTCAGGGTTCAGCTTAAGTACCGCGCACTACGTACACATTGCAATTACTGTCATTCATTTATTGTTCTTAGATAGGTATAGTACTAATGATATTAGAAAAAAAAAAGTTTAATTCAAAAATAGTCGATTAATAATTTGTTTTTTAAACTGCGTATGGGGAAATTAGTCGATGAATTATTTATCATTTAACATTTTTTTTTTATAATTTTCCATTTTTATAACATTAGAAACTTGTCGATTTATAAATAGTTTTATTATATTTAATTATTAGTGCCGAGAATATACATAACAAGAAGAAAATGAAACACACAAAACGTTCCACGTACACAATATTGAAATTCTATTCTAGATAAATTAATAAAGTGCTCACAAACAGTTACACAGATACTTGAGATGAATCGATATAAATAACATGTAACACACAATCCTCACGAGCGTAATTCAAAAATAGTTTAGGACGTGTGAAGCCAAGGTATTCCAAATATCGTCTCTATTGGCTAATGTCTTGAGTTTCCTTCTAGTCGTGAAGCGATCCAATAAAATTAATTGTACCTAAAATGTTATGCATTTGTTTTACATGACGATTTAGATACATAACACATGTTAACTATACACAAACTGCACGAAGGTGATGGCGGGAGATAAGTGTTTTATTACGAGATTTGTATTTTATTTGCTGTATTAAATACATTTTTGTGTTCGAAAGAAGAAATAAAAATAATTCATACATTTTCGTACTTTACTTCACACATTTATTTAGTAATAGTTTCAAATTATTTATTTTTTAAATATAAATATTGACATTTATATATTATTTCATTATTGAATATTTATAAGCCTCTATAAAGTAGATATGAATGGACATGCTATTTCCTATGCTGTGTAAATGTTTAAAGATGAGAATAAATAGTAAGATATATATTTTAAAAAAAAAACTTATAAATTCTTCACACTGTGATATTAAGAATAGAGGCGCTTTCGAAAGCTCATTGCCTAAATCTAATACGTCCCCATTAATGTGGCGTTCATAATACATAGAGAAGACAAAAATTATAGTCGATCACCGACATTCTATATCCGAGCGGGCGTCGCCGTATAACCCGTTTCACGCGCCAGTGGTCGCAAATTAGTAACGCATACCAAAAACATTTTCGCATCACCTTCTTCATCCATCAAGGTGACAATTAAACAATCAAGACTATTTGATGCTATTATTATCAGTGGCATATCGTTAACTAAAAATATTATCTAACACACGTATTAAAGTCTAGGCCATGACCATCACGCTCGAGCACGCATAGATTTAGAACTTTCTCCCAAAACCTTATATTCAAAACCATCGCATTGTTATTTAAAACGTAGATATTTGACTTAACACAAAAAAAATATATCTTAAAAACATTTTTCAGACTTCAACATAAGTCGAAAGTCAACGCTCGTAATAACTAACAGGTTTGGGATACCTGAAAACTGAAGTTTGTCCTTCTACCAAGCCGTGACGTAGCAACGCGCAATATTTTCGTTGGGATGCATGTGGATCGGCATTTACTTCAAAGGAATTTCCTGTTCTTGATCGGGCAGTTGCTTAATATGCGCACGCTTTTAGTTCGCACCTTAAACATGATTGAACGTTTCCAGTGCTGAATTCATAGATAGAAATAGATGATGTTTACGCATATTACAATGCCAAATAATATGTATCTAAATTTTTACTGTCAAATAATTAATAACACTTGTACATCAATAATAACACATTTAATTATAAGGCAAAGTACAATACCATATAAACATAAGTTAAGGAAATAAAAAAATAGGATATTAACAAAAACTATTTATATTATTATATTTTATTAAAACTATTTTTTTATGTTTATTCATTATTTTAATAAGTGTCATTTAATCTTAAATATTATTTTAAGTACTTTTATAAAACTTAAAAAAAAAAAACAGGAAATAAAAATCATTGAGTCTCCAAATTTAAAATTTAATAAATAGGGCTCGTTAAAAACATATAAAAAGAAATAATGCTGTCAAAGTGAACGACTAATTGCCGCAAAAAAACAGTCTGCTTCCTGCAATAAGCGAATTTTCAACTACTGACGTATCCGTGAAGACGATGGCGCTACGTCACATTTGGCCGCTGTACGATAGAGAAAGAGATACAGTTTTTCATGTATTTTCGTATCCGTGTATTCCTGCGTTCAACTGAAATGCTCTATAAATAAGGGTTCCACGTGAAGTTAAATTTCAGTGTAACAACACTCGCACTCGGATTCGGTTCTTGTTACTGTGACGAATACAACTCGAAAATATGGTGAGAATGATTTTAAAATTATATTTGTAGCAAAGTGATCAGATTAATAATTGCCAGATGATAAGATGAATCTGTTATACGCGATACAGAAATATTAAACAATTAAGGATGTGTGACTAAACTTATTAAACGTTAAATAAAATTTAAATATCCGTTGTAGTGAAGTGTTTTCTTTTATAAATGTTATAAGAATAAATAAGTTTTTTTGTAAAAGCTACGTAATTCTAAGAGATAAAATTACCGCTTGTTCACAGGACACTGACGATGATCAGAAAATGGCCATGCTCCGCAAGGCTTTTCAAATGTTTGACACCACCAAGTCTGGTTACATCGATGTCCTCAAAATTTCCACCATTTTAAACACCATGGGTCAGCTTTTTGATGACTCTGAACTTCAGGCTCTTATTGATGAAAATGACCCCGAAGGTAAAGGAAATAAGATTTAGGATAGTAAATTAACCTATAGAAACTATCAAACTCTAGTCCCTCTGAAAGTTTAGTATATAGTAGTAGTTATTAATTTAACCATAACTTCCCCTTTAAATAAGATTTTTAAAAAGAAAAACCTATTAATTTAATTCATAATTCCTATAATACACAATAATAATAACAACTATATTTAAGTGAAAGGTACTTGAGTATACTTTGCATTGAAAACGTTTTAAATGTATTATAATTGTATCTGAACATCACGATACGAATGGCACACGATGACATCTCCTGAAAGATAAAATATTATCTGTGAATATTTCTACTCCTCGCGTTAGCCGTAACGAAGTTATTTCCGTCTCGAAGTATCTTTTTAATGGTTTCCTGCTGCTAAGAATTGTTCGTCCATAGTTTTACAACGTAGCAAACCTTTGTAATAAATAAAAGGCTTTAAAACTTTTTAATAGATAATCTATACGTGATAATTAATTTCTTAACTATTATTTTCACATCAGGCTCGGGGAAAATCAACTTTGATGGATTTTGCAATATCGCGTCCCACTTCTTAGAAGAAGAAGATGCTGAAGCCATGCAACAAGAACTGAAGGAAGCTTTCAGGTGTTAATTTAATTCATTCTCAAATTATTAAGGCATAGAATATTATATATTTGTTGAGCCTTTTCCTAAACAATGCAAGTATTAATCATAGCCATAATTATACAAAACAATTGTGCAATATTCCAGGTTGTACGATCGTGAAGGCAACGGCTACATTACTACTTCAACACTGAAGGAAATCCTCGCAGCGTTAGATGACAAACTTAGCAACGCTGACTTAGATGGCATCATTGCTGAGATTGACACTGACGGTTCCGGAACTGTTGATTTCGATGGTAATAATGATTTAACTTATAACATATTTCATTTAAAACATTGTTCTCTAGAACCCCCATAAATATTCATAGACAATAATGAAATATAATTAACAATAGCAATAATATTTGGAAGTTAGGTTTTTCACTTTTTGATTTCGATTATAAACTTCAATCGACAGTTTTAAAATATTAAAAATACATTAGTTATTGTTTCATCTTTGATACTGATCTAAAAAGATAAATCTTTTTTATAACTCCAAGCTCATTAAGTTAATTTTAGTTTTATTTATACTTCAGCGTACTTAGGTGGAAATTTACATGTATTGTTTTTGTTACAGAGTTTATGGAGATGATGACAGGCGACTAAACACGATATTTGTAGATAGAAAATTTATATTAGAATATGTTTACACTGTTTATTTTGAGGAATTGCAAGACTTCGTTATAAGTACAAAACTAATGCGGTATTAGCATGGTTGTGTAAGACATAATTAACAACTTGAACAATTATCTATCTTATAGATAGACGTTAGTCGAATAACATTAAATAATCATTGTGATATTCATTTTAGAAACCGTTCTGAGAAATTATTAACTGAATAATTATTGTGGAACGATATGTTATGTTAACAATTTTATGCTAATATTTATAACGCATTGTATTTATGATATCGCTGAAAGTATTCTATTAATTATAAAATTATCTAAAATCCGGTATTTCATTTCTTTTTGTCTTATTATCGGTGCTTAATTTATTTTTCTGTTACCAGTTTTTACGGCAATGTATACAATATTTCTCAACTATTACTAACGGCTAAAATAACATGATACTTTGTTATGCTTGTAAACGACCAATTACCTCGGAACCAAAATTAAACATGTAAGGGTCACAATTGGAAAATTGACCAATTTCATTTTGCTTCCTCAATAACGGTACTGCTCACTACAGCATGTTTTGAAATTGAATTTTAGTCCAAAAAGTAACAAACAAAATACTATTATAAATATATTTCAATTTAAACTTTGGTAGCCATGTCTGGATGAACGATTTTACGATGATTACGATGATAAATTTAAGGTACAAAACACCTTTAGTCTTCGTACTAGTATCGACAAAGTTGTTAATTTCGCAATAAAAGGTGATTTGTTACATTATCAATGGTCAAAGTATAGATAATGTACTTGAAGTTTCACAATCTACAATGACACATTTGGTTATGTTGAATAACTTTGCCCAATGGGGAGACCAATATTTGTAGAGGCTGTTAGCTTACTTGTTACTTTGGCTTAAATAAAAAATATTTAATATAATATGTAAAATAAGTATCTAGTATTTATTACCATAATTATAAGTAAAATATATTTTAATAATAAAATAAAGATTTTTTTAATAAAACCAAATACTGTTTGAATTTCGATCTTAACTGTACAAAGTAAATAGCGCCTATTAAACTGACCTCAGTATCTCAATTGGACCTGGAGAAACAGTCAGATATGTTGCAGATGTGTAACTGCATAAGTCGCTGTATACTATTCGCTAAATTAAACCAGTGAGTGGAGAATCTCCAACATGCTCTTGCGTTTTATACTCAAAATGTTTCTGTTGACTGTTTTACTAACAAACGTGGTTGCGCTTCCCGTGGATGAATTCAAAAAATTTATTCACGAAGAGGGTACGTAAAATTTTACTTCGTATTTTATATTGTGCTCACATTTAGTAAATAAATGACTGTCCTCGACGTCTATTTATTTTGACTTTGACATTGTAATATGCGGTATCAGAAGATTTGCCTATGCAGATGCATTCAAATATATTAATAGATTAGTATGACACGGCACTGTACTTAAAACTTTAAAAAATAACCCTAACTAAACGAGACTATGTTAAGGTCTCCTTATACAGAGAAAATATTGTACTTCATCTGAATACTGTCGATTATACAATAACACTGCTCTGTAAGAGCTGTATTATAAGAGGAAGATATTTTCTGGGATATAATAATAAATTAGTGAACCAGCAGCGGTAACAATTATAGTCTTTTGATGATGAGGTCTTGAATACAACCATAATTGATTAAAGAAATTTTGATGTTAAAACGGAAAAAAGGCCATCATTTCTTTGTTAATGGATTAATTTCTGATTAGAGATTCATTTGTTCTCAAAATATTAATTTGTCACCTAGAGGCAATTTGTTTTTTAACTTTCAATACATATGTAATAAACGTTAACAAGCATAGACACTACTTACATGTTAAATATATGTAGGGTTGTTATATTAGACATGATGTACAAAATATAAAAATCCGAGAGATATTTTTCAGATGATGATTTATTCATTTTAGGTTCACCTTTTAACGACGAAAAATATTTAATGCAAATAATTCCTGGAATCAATTATGCACCCCAGAAATCTAACAAGAATACTGAAATTGGACTTGCTGATATTATCGATGTGGTAAGGTTTTCTTCTCTCTTCCTCAATTGTAATATCTTACATGTAATAAATCTATACAGTCGTTCGATAAAGTAATTTAAAAAGTGTCTTTTAATACTTTACGAAACATTTTATATTTTTGTTACTTCAAAACCTTACTTTTCCCTAAGGGAAAATATAAATGTCATAGTAAAAGAAACTTTTTTTTTAGGAAAATGAGTATTATAAAGATTTTAGTACATATGTAAAAAACGGTTTTACATTAAAAGGATTAACCTTCAACATTTACGACGACAATATGAGGAATGCTGCTATAGCTTTATTTCGTTTACTACAAGACGTAGATACGGATCAATTTCATAAAATTTTAGGATGGGCTAGAGATAACATAAACAAAGACTTGTTAACGTATGCCTGGAAGCTTGCAATAATTTATTCGGATAAAAATAAACTAACTAACAGCTTTGAACAGGAACCACCTTACATTATGAAACCGAATTATTTTATAAATGGGGAAACTATCAGAAAAGCTATGCAACTAATGATCGATGACGGACAATTTAATGAACAAGAGGCTGAAGTTAATCAAATTTATAAAACCGGTGGTATAATAACGATCAACACTAATTACTCTGGGTGGAACTTAGGAAGCAATGGATGCCACGAGGAACTTAATTATTTCAGAGAAGACATTGGAATAAACAGTTTTTATTCCGGTGTCCAACTATTACATCCTTTTTGGATGTCCAACAATGAGTTAGAAGAAATTAACTCAAGGCATGCTGAATATTATTACTATAACCATAAACAATTGATGGCGCGTTATGATTTAGAAAGGGAATATTTAAAATTTTATAAAAATAGTTCCACTGGAAAATGCTTCACAGACTATAACCCATATCTATATTACGACAATGGGCTTCCCTTTCCAATTAGATCATCAACTTTAAAAGATTGGAGTGAAGAGCAAGCTAAAATTAAATCAATTGACATTGCGATAAGGGAGTGTATTTCTAGAAGGGTTATTTTTATGGTAAGTAGTACATTGTATTTTTATATATGACACTATATTCTAAAGTCTTATTATTATTACTATCCTTTTTTATGGCTCTTTTTCAATTCTAGGACAATGGCACTAAAATATCTATGACAGAAGACAATTATATCGACTTATTGGCAAAAATATTACGAGCTAATTTAGATGGAATCAAATCCGCTAAGTTTATACGTTCATTTTTTGGCTACGGAGGCAACAATTATCCTACAAATTCGTAAGTGTACATAACGAACTGTTAATTAACTAAGGTAAAAGCACCTATTACAGCGGTATGCAAAATCGGCATCTATTACGGATATATTTGAAATTTTCGTATTTCAA
>DWHO01002160.1:0-13823 GCA_018247575.1 Eurytides lysithous rurik | reverse complement strand
TAAACCGACCTCTTAATAACGACTTCTCCAAGCCACCACTAGATGGCGTCGACAAGAAGCCGGGACCGACTTTTTACGTCTCCATCGACGCATGAATCATCTTACTTTTCCGGCAATCGTCTAATCAGCCCGTAGTGCCTTTTTTATTTTTATTTACGTGGGGGAAATGCCTACGCATACCCGGCCTTGCGGGGACCTGGTCTCCGGCTCCGCCGCTCGCCAAGTTTCGGCCGCGGAGGGTAGGAAGAACGGCGCATCAGCCCGTAATACCCTAATCCGTGGGATTCGAACCCAAGAATTCCGTTTTGTAAAGCGCGGGCCTATACCACTAGGCCACGGAGGCAGTTATAAGTTCAGTTCAATTGAGTTCAGCAGTTAATATAAGTATAATAATGTGCATGTAACTATAGTATACTAACAATTAAAATGATGCGTTATAAAAATAGTGGAAAATTTCTCCGTAAACATGGAGAAATTTAATATGATTGAATAATAGCTTAACACTCTTAGCGTGCACACTGCCAGTTGTCTAATTGAAACGCTTCCAAAGAGGTTTGTCGTTTATAGTGAAAGGACTTGTACTGCCACTGTTGCCACTGCCACAGTGGTCGTTTCGTCATTGTTTCATGATATATTATAGTACAACAAAAATCTTTTTTTTAAGATACTAACAGAAATTATATATATATTTTAAAATAAAATCTGTAAAAGTTTTTAATCAATCAAGTAATAATAATTAATATAGATGTTTAAAATTAAAACAACGTTTGATAGTTTAGTGATATTTAAGGAGAAATTAAATATCTACATATATGCACACGTAAATCTATAAGCATATAAAGTGTGACAGTCTTAATACTCTATTGACAAAAAATATTTATTAAAATTCTCAATATTGTGAAGTAGTGTAAGATTCTTATGAATGTTTCTTGAACAATAGTTTAAGGTGTGAACAGTGGCGGTTTTATATAAAGCACATTCAATACATATAAAGCGAATGAGTACACCGCGCCCTCCACTAATGGATCGTCCTTTTATCACCTGTCATGGGTCGAGGAACGATACATTTCATTACTGTAACATCTTACCGTGACAATATTAGGAACGTGACTTCCATAAAACATCTCATTGACGAATTTTACGTGTAAATAATATCTAAATTAACGTGAATGAAATATGTATATTGAATAGATTTTTGTACATGGTTGAGCAGTAACAGCTATTCCTATTCGAGTAGTCTAAAATGTTGAAGGAAGTCCCTATTTATTTATTTATTTGTGTACAACAATATCACATCTTTACAGTCAAGGCAATGGTTATTTTAATACTCAAACATTTGTCATTCATTATCTTTATGTACTATCTTCGTGTGTTCCGGCATAATTAAACAAATCAATATCCTCTGAAATAATATTTATTAAGTTTATGGGGATACAAGGGAGAAAACTGAAGAAGGTTAGTTCTCGGTGTCGGCACGTCCAATATAACGGGGCGATGGCGGAATGTAACACTGACTGGCGCGCAAAGCAGTAACGTCGACAGGACCTCCGGGTAGTGTAGTTGGCCTACGTGGCCACGTAGCACGCATCACACTTATTTGACCAACATAAGGTCCCTTTTCACAGTCAACCGGTCGTACTCGACCATGCCTATAACAAAGAGGCTCGGGAACATCAGCGGGTGGAAAGAGAACACGCTGTATTCTTCTAAGTATAAGAATCTTAAAAGAATATTCAAAATTTACTATAATTAGGTTAAATTTAGTCTCGTGAAGATTCCAAATTGTGGCACTCGTCTGACAGCTCCTGACGAACGCATAAGTAGTGTATTAGTGTAGTCTAATATGACAACGACTTTTATTTAAGCGTTATCTATATTTTGCGTTTCGTCAGTTAGAAGAAGAGAGAGAGAGAGGAGGTAGAGAGAACCGGGAGCCTTTCAATGGTTAGCACAATAGTTGCAGTAGTTATGCATGCGAGGCAAATGGAAAAGCAACTTGGGTGTTATATTTGGGCGTAAATAACACCATAATATAGTCATCACTTACTGTAAACCAATTGCTGAGTTATGAACTTGTCTCATAAAAACATAGACACATTTTTCTGTTACTGTGATAAGTTCATTAACGCCTAAAACTATTCAAGTTTAAGGCAGACATTGTATTCACGAAAGCCGTTGGGCTTGGCTCCCTGCCATCAAAACCACAGTGCGATCGCTTGTTATTTGACCACCTGTTACGCTCATTACCGTTTTATAATTGTCAGATCAAGAAATGCAAATTTTTACTCTTTCCCTTACTTCGACGCTCTGTTACTCACACGGGTGTGTTTGATAGACTTTTGTTCCTTCATTGATTCTATGATATTGAATCGAGGGTACTTGCGATTTAATTGTGCTAAATGATGTTAAATATAAAGTTAGTTTCAACATTATGTTTTTTTACGGATTAGGCTGCCAAACGAGCAAGCGGCTCACTTGAAGGTAAGTGATCACCGCCGCCCATGGACATTTGAGACATGTAATGTTTGATGCGTCGCCAGCCTTCAAGGGCGGTAAAAAGGGGCAGGAGGAGAGAGGTAGCGGAAGAAGGAGGGGGATGGAGGGAAAGGTAGGGAGGGAAGTAGGAGATGGAGGCAGGGACGGAGGGGGATGGGCCACCAGCCACCTCGCTCACTGGCCGAAACGCGGAAGACAAAACACTTCCACTTTACGCCGATTTTCTGTGAGGTCTTGGTACTTATCCGGTTCGTACCGGCCCATTCGGCAGCGGAAACAGCTGCGTGGCTCTACCACCGTGAAATGTATAAAACATGTTAGTGGTGATTAAAATCCATAATCCTTATTAAGTAGCTAGTAACGAGTGCGTACGTAGAAGTAAGAGCCTGTGAAAGTACAGAACGCACGTTTTTAATATTACTTTTTTTTTTATAAAGCCAGGCCGTATTATATTTAAAAGTAAAAAGAAATATTGTTATTGTTATTTTTTATTATTCAGGGGTTTATTTTTAGATTGAATGCTATGAAATTACATTATTACTTTTTATTAAAGCTTATTAAGCTTTAATAAAATGCTTTTACGCCTTTATTATTAATGTATAAAGGGTCGGTCCAGGTTAAGAGCGAACTTTTGCGCTTTTTGGTCTGAAAATATTTGGAGTTAAAATGCGGTCAAGCTTTGTTGGCTCGAACCAGATATGTATTACGACCCCACAGGAAATATCTCCAATCTCCAGTAGGAGAAGCGCGGTGAATCTTTAGAGAAGGAACACACCTGTCGTCTAGGATAAAAGGCAAAAAAATCACTCTTGTCCTGTACCCCGGCCCCCGGGAGTGTTTAAATTCAACGCTCCTAGCCTTTTTTGTTCTTGAATTCTAAGAATATTTATGGAAGCTGTTTAAGATAAATAAAACAATTTTCATTTATTTTTATTTTTATTGAAGACGTACAATATACACAAGGAAAGAAAGTTAAGAGGATATGTACAAGTATATCATGTCAAATAGCAGTCACACATATGTAATACTGCTTCAAAGTTTTTATTATATTAAATTTAAAGCAAAATTATTTTTTTAGGTAATATAATAAAAATGCAAAATGATTAGGAAGAGTAGAGAAGTATAGGGTACAATATGCTAATATAATAGTAATAATTATAGCATCAAATCAAAAAATAAATATTAATAATAGAAAATATGCAAAAACATCGCAATATTAAACAATTTTTGCTATAAAAATTATTGCCCTAATTGAATATTAAACTACGTCTTATGAAAGTGCACAACATTTAACAGTGATTAAAATTATCTAGTAACTAGTGGATTAGCACTAAACAATTAAAGAATATTTTTAAAATATTTAAGTTTAACTTAATAAATTTAAAGTTCTAATTAAATCTAAAAAAAAAAACTTAACAATAATCTATTTATCCATAATTTATGCTTTGATATGCTTGATATTCTTGTGCGCGCATTTAATACTGAAGTAATTATGACATAGATTTCCATTCCGAAACATATTTAGTTACCATATAAACTAGTCATATTTTTACTTCAGTAAATTGCGAGCAGTCTCCCAAAAAACGTTGAAATATTCCTGACTTGTGGTTATAATTACCCAATA
Source organism: Eurytides lysithous rurik (assembly GCA_018247575.1). Classification (NCBI taxonomy): domain Eukaryota; kingdom Metazoa; phylum Arthropoda; class Insecta; order Lepidoptera; family Papilionidae; genus Eurytides; species Eurytides lysithous. Next base: position 9,703 of record DWHO01002160.1, on the reverse strand, counting down.
CGATTGTGAATGACAATTTTATAATATCGTATATTTTGTGTGCATGTGCTTAAAACATGATTTTTTAATAATTTCGAAATATAAAACATGTAAATATTCGTTGATTCTGAACATTGAATTTGTAAACTTTGTTTCTTAACAATTTTAATAACGTAGGTAATCGTAAACGCGGCATCTACTTGTGTTTGTTTAATGCTTCTGGTCTGATATGACATTGACTTGGATGATGGGCGTTTAGTTCATTTCGATCGTCCTCCGTATTACCTATGGACATTTTATGCTAAATAGGTATTACTTAGACTTATTCAACTAGCTCTTCAGTCTTGGACGTTACACTTAAATAGAATACTTCTAAAACCCGCGTCGAATATTACACTTTAAAATTTTATCAGTGATTTTTAAGAACTCAGCGTGTCTTAGTGTACTATTTTGCTACAGGCTGTATTGAAATGCATGCAAAAGTTTAAACAATAAAACATTAATAGAAGTTCACAAACACTCAGAATATCTCTGAAGCTCTATAATTGCTTATCCATTTGATCTAATGAAGACAATTTAACAACATTACAATTATATATTTTAAGTTATTATCGAGTTTTCAATTTAAAACTTTATGTAATGTTTACTAATATAGAGAAGAATCACATTTATTTTAACAAAAAAACACATCAAGACACACAACACGATCGAATTACAACAATGAAAGGAGAAAGCGAAAATACAACACCTATTTATTCCCTTTTTCTTTAATATTATTTAAGATTAGTTACATTATCTCTTCTTATACTTACGAAATCAATAAATTCTAAGACTGAAATGATCACAAATAGGTAAATTCATATCTGTATACCTAACCAACATTGTATAAGGTTGCACACAATACTTAATAATAATATATAAAAATATATTGCTCAGGGTTTCAGTGGGTCGGTTCATGAAATCAGTTCAATACGGTAAATGCTTGTAGATAACTCTAATTTAAGGCTGCACGTATAACAAAAGCATTACAACTATAAATCAACAAATCCTTCCTTTTGTAAAACGTTTGTTCCCTCACATACACGTTGCTCATAAACTTAATCCTGTTGCGTTCAAAAATGTATACCCCGCTTTTTATTTAAAAAAAAAAAAAGTATCTGTAAATGCATAGTGATGGCAAGTTTTATGTTACAATTACATAATCAGGTATATTCAAATTCATTTTAACTATAAATAAATAATCCTTTAAGTGCCTTAACTACAATTTCTTAAATGTAAATATAATCATTTAAAAACCTTATCCAATAATGATATGTTTTGTTATCGTATTATAACATTGATATGTTTTCGATCACATAATAATATAGAGCCCAGTGTAGCAATGGACTGTATGAGGCAAATTTACTTTAATTAGATTCAATCTTCCGGCCATCCGAGATCTTCGCCGACGAGATCATAAAATCGTTGATTGTGCTGAACGAAAAACTTACGCAGCTTCGTTACGACCGCCGGATCGACTCTTGGATGTTTGCGACCTTTAGTCTCTCTAAGACATTTGTCGGTAGTATCGTTTCGTAAACAGTAAAATCCTTTAGTTTCGTTGAAATAGAAATTCTTCCTGCCTATTATGGAGTAAAAGAGTATGATTAAGTAAAAACTATTGCTCGTAATTAAAAAGAATAAAATAACATTGGTGTTCACATTTTATAACTTACCAATTTTATGTTCGAGCCCGAGAAACTTCTCTATGCGACGTAGTTGTGGCACAGGATCTTCGATCAGTTGGTCACCATTTACCACTAATATTTGTTCACGAGGAAACACTTCTAGCCATCGATGAAGATAAGCGTGGTATAGTGATATGGCTATTGGTCTGGAATTAGTAAAAACATGTTACTACTTTTTTTAAACAAAAACCAGGCAAGCAAAAAAATATATCAACGAATTAAATGTTACGATGACTGCAGCTGATATCATAACAAAACTAAATCTAAAAAGCAGCCATGTTCCTGACGTATACCTGTAAGCGACATTGATCGAACCATCAGGAGATATTGCGAGATGTTCAAAAGGCTTAGCAGCGTCAGAAGATAGATGAGGAGTATGGCCTGGTGCTAGAGCATGAGCCGGGACAGAAGGTGTGGCACGACTTCGTAACTGCGTGAAATCCGATATGGCCCGAGTCACTGGTTCCCGGACTATGAGAAGTAAGCGAACAGAAGAATTCATAGCGCGAACGCGTTCTGGAACCTGAAATGGTAATTTAATTTAATAACAGCGTTACAAAATGTTCAATACCTTTCCAAAATATTTAGGTGTGTGGTAATTAAAAATATTTTTATCAATTCCATAACTTTAATGTTTTAGTTTTTACTATATTTATTTAATTTCTTCAGTTTATATAAAAGTATATGTATCAGGTATACCTCAGGTGTTACAAAGTAGCTAGGGCTCTTTTCAATCGTAATTTGCCCCTTGAAGGAAAGAGGCATTTTGCTTCTGTACCAATCAAGTCCAAGAGCGTAATTTTCATCACGGTCAAAAAAGTGAACTTCACCTGAAGCTTTCTGTACCATAGGATGTAGATAAAGCATTTCCAAGAGTGCGCGAGTCCCACATTTTCTCACACCAATTATCAAAGCCTGTGGTGACGAAACAAACATGACATAAATTTGGTAATATTTACATTATTAATATACAACATTTTAAAGTGTGTAACTGAAAACTAATGTAAGACAAATAATTACTTCAATTATTAGATTAAGCTGCCATAAACTTTTCTGTCAAAAGGATACCGTATTATACCTGAGGAAGCCTGCGCATTGGCCTTGGAGGTCGCGGAAGCTTAAGCCGTTTCCGCAGTGACATTGGATGGTTAATGGTGCGGGTGTTAGTTTGATGATTTTGGAGGATATTACGGTTCTCATGCGCGGCTGAGGCCATACTCGCTGCCTGAGAAGAAAATTCTATTTAAAACTGTATGTATAACATTCAATGTAGTGTTTACATATTTGTAACGCTGTGTGCCCACTTGGGCGGATATTGCAAAAAAGAGTTGTACTGCTATCAATGTATTCATGGGTTGTTTGTTCGATTCGTCAAATTCTAGAAATACATTTTTATAATAACGTAATAACGATAATTCGTATATGGGGTATTGCTAGCCCATTTGGACTTTACTGGAAATTGTTGCCAAAAGTTAGACTGTAGACTTAATCGATATTATAGTTCTGTATTTGTTTGTGAAAGTTTTATTAGAGTAATTCCTCCGCTTGACTTCACACATAAAATTTAAATCATGCGTAGGAAAAATATTGTGTTTAATATTGCAGACGGACAAGGGACAGACAGACTCTAACCCACACCAAACACCATTGATTATAGTGATATTGCATATTTTATATAATTTATAGGCGTAACGTACTATTATTTTTATAGCCTTTACGCTAGTCCACATACTTTTAGTTATCGATAGAAAAATTACAAGGTTGTCTTCAAATAGTCGAGCCTTCAATAAATTAACCGCCCTTAAATACCATGGCATTTCCGTTGAATACATGATAAATTAGGTAACCTTGTATGAATTAATCGATGAATGTTTGATGTGTTTGAAGCAACGATCCCCGTAATAATTAAAGCATCCACTTAATTGATTCTGCGTCAATTTATGTACACAAAGTATATTGGCATCAAGCCTTCTAGGTATGGTGTGGTTGATTGAATGTCAATATAATTATCACCTTAAGCCGTTAAGGCTTTTGATTACAAAGCAAATTTATTTAAAAAAAAAATTCATGATCACCATAACCCAATATAAAAAAGGGCACTTTATTCTATTATAAACTAATATTGACAAAAGTAATAGAATAATAGAACGCATAAATATTGTTTTTGACAAAAGTGAAAAAATTAAGGTGTCGAAAACCTTAAGGTGTTTTTGCTGATTGGTTTTTCCTGCTAACATCATTTAGACACAGATTTTATTTGGTATGAAAAGATGTTGCTCCTGATGTTGCTGAATGGGCTGACTCGGGTTGGGTACAACGACCTTACAGAAAATCAGCGTGAAGTGGAAGTCTGTGCTTTCGCGGTTAGCTTACATAGTAGACCGACATTGACACTTCTAATCTATGCGGTTCACATATAAAGCTTCATTGGATCACTGAACCTCTGTAAATGTATCCACATGTTGAATAGACCCCATGTCCTGCGGGATCATGCGTGAGGACATTTTTTTGGGATCGGATGGACCGTCAGGGTCCAGTTTGTCGTTATCTGTTGGTTGACAATAGGCGGAATTGGAGTTGGGTGTAGTGACTCTACGCGGTGTGGTAATGGCGCCGTGCTCAAAGTACCGTAAGAGTTGAGTTAATAAGATCCCTACTATGTGTTTGTATAGAGGACGACGGGAGAAGCTCCGACGGTGGTTCGTGTTGACTTTCGGTCCCTTCCCCAGCCGAGTCAAGGAGGGCGTTACGCGGGCGAAGTTTCTGTACGGATGCAAGCGGTTCTGGTTGATAATTTGGCGCAGCTACTAGAGGGTTTGAAAGTGATTCGACCTCGAAGAACCATTTTAAGAGGTCGCGAAAGTGTTCATATATCGTTGGAAGTTTACAATCTGTGCTTCCACAATTTTCTGGTCAGTGAGGTGAAATAGGTCAGTGAGGTGTGTGTAAATATTGAATCATTACATTTTAGTGGACCAACATTTTTCACTTAAACAATTAAAACTTAACAATTTGCATCATAAACAATGATCGCAAATACGAAGAAAAACATATTTTTGTCATTAAATGGTATCTAAAAAATATTAATTTAGTAAATTAATGACTATATGTTAAATCGGAAAATATAACCGCTTACTAATGTTGAAAATTTTGAAATTCCTCAATTACTGTAGTGCTAGTCACATATTATAGAATAAATACTAATTTTGTACGTATGTGTGTGTTTATATGTTCGATTCCCACTTGGAAAAACAATTGAAAGAACTACGTAATAGTTTTCTATTAATCTATGTAAAATATTCTTACACGACGATATCAGGTAGAGGATGTTAAACCGTACAGTGAAAGCAACGTAAAAAAGTTAACAGCTTTTTTTGTTTGATAAAAATAATATAGTAAAAACAATAAAATAAATGCGGTGATTACGATAGTTGATTGTACAACATCTTTTGTAAGAGATCTATGTAAAACTTGAGCGTCTATTTAAATTATTATTAACTTTTTACTAAACACGACTTGTGACTGTAAAATTATAGGACATTTTAATTTTTTGTAATGAAATTTCTTAAAATTAATGGCTACTTACTTGAATACTATATAATGCACTGTCATACAGCACATGAAAGGTGAGAAAGAGTGATAATAGCGTGACAGAGAGTAAGGCCGCAGCGAGCTTGGGCCGAGACACGCCCACAACTAACACGCAGTCCGCCAATTCACCTTCAGCCGGTCGAAACGAAGAACGTGGTAACCATCTCCACCGCGGAAAATTGAAGATTTTGAAAACATTAATAAAAAATTAGTACCACTAAAGTACATTCACATAGCTGAAAAAATAATAGCTTTTAACGGTTGTTAAAATATAAGTCATTCAAAATGAGCCTTCGTAGTTTACAACATGCCCAATGACTGATTTATCACGCTTATACTTCAATTGTTAACACAATTTTTTTACACTTTTTCGCAATACCTTAAAAGTAGGGATTGCAAAGGACGGACTTAATGCCATTAGGCATTCTCTCCCAGTCAACCCGGGGCATGGAGGATCAATAAGAAATTTAATAACTAAACGGAATATAATTTATCAATAATGTTGCAAAAGTAATCAATTATCTATTAATTATTTTCGATGGTTTCATGGCAGATGTATCGATGAATCGAAACTTAACGGCATTGCAATAGGCATTACCCTCCCATTATGTTCGACGTGCTAATTATTTTTTCCGTTCACCTTAATAACACGTCGCCAAAGTTTGTACCTTTTCTTTTTCGTAATACGCCTTTTCGATACCATTCAAGGCGGTGGTGTGAACTTTGATTACCTTCGAGGGTGGTTATTACTTTGATTACAAGTTTTATCTGATCTCGATAGGGAAAATATTTGGTCTAATTTTATTGTAATCCGATAATATTACTCCGATATTTGCTCGGTTGCAATAAATTGTACGTTCTGACATGTTTGATGTAAAAAACACTTCGAAATACTGCTTCGTTATTACGTCTACTTCGTTACTCGTGTTATCTAGCCTAACCATATACTTTGTTACAAGTAAACAATGTATGCTGTGTGCCCTTGGGCGGATTTGGCAAAAAAAAGTTATACCACTATCAATATATTCATGGGTGCGTTTCTTCAACTCGTCAAATTATAGGAAGAAATTTAGTTTCGTTAAAATTTAAAATATTTAATCGCAATAACTATAATTCGTGTATGGGGTATTGCTAACCCGTTTGAACGTTAATGGAAATTGCTGCTTGGCTTAATCGATATTATAGTTCTATATTTATTTGTGAAAATTTTATTAGAGTAATTCCTCCGTTTCAATTCACACACATACATTATATTTCTTGTAATTAATTATAATAATGTATAAGCGGTTACAATATATAAGTTATTAGATAATTTATATTACATTGATTTCTATGCGAAGCAGAATATTTTACTCCAAATGTCCGCCCTTAGCTTAGATGCAACGCCGAAGATGGTGAGATAAACAGTTGTTCACTAGCGTGTGTTATCAATAATATTATATCATCATTTTCACATTTCCATAGGGGAGTTTTTTTTTCAATATCAAGTCTAGTAAAGATCTCTTTACTAGACTTGATATTGGATGGCGCTTAAAGCAGGCATTTTTTTCCAGCACTGACTATAATTTGTAATCGAGCAGGTCGAAAGTTATTTTGGATGACAGATTGAAATTCGACGAAGTCTCCCACATATTGGAACTTGAAAACGCCTTGCGTCCAGGTCTTGTGGAAAAGACATTGGCATGATTTTAAAAATCGCACTACTCACTGGCTTTTTGATCGGCTTCAACACAGTCTCTAAGTAAACCTCAGTTAAAATTTCCTCACCTTCTTTTTTCCAAAGAAAAAAATGGCGCCTAATCGCTACTTTATGCTCCAATCAGATCCATTGCAGATGCCATATTTGCTAGATGATAGTTTGCCTGCATCTTTTCTGCTACATTAGAAGTTATTTATTGGTAAAACTTTATTTTTATTACACTATCGGAAATAGGGTTTTCCTCCGTAACCGCACCGGGAAATTTTCTACGAAGCGTTTTGCTCATGACAAGAGTCTTATTAAGCGCACGACATGTATAAAGGAGATATATGTATGTAGCTCCAAGTTTCAAGTGATTTATAATAACAAGTGACATGGTTGTGAATGGACGACGTTAATAAAAGAAGATTCCGAGGTCGAGGTGGATCGAAAGATGCCCATTTAAAGACCACGCAATTTACAAACAGTATAAGCAACTTGCATAAGTCAAAATCATTCTGATCATGTCAAGCCAAGGGGTCCACGAATGATGACAAAATGTTTTCGCCATATCAGAGACAGCGGAGAGTTGAGTATTGTCGTGAGTTTTTTTTTATTTTCGCAGTGAAAATAAAGAGAGAAATTTGACATAGGTGTGAGTGTAGAAGCTTACAACATAGAATGCATAGATTCATCATTATGAGTCCGAATGCAAGCAGGCTTCCGTGCAGTTGCACAAAAAGCGATACACCTCCTTTGAAATAGTTCAAGGTGTTCCCGGTAACTGGGAAACTCTTATCCCTTATTTTCTGATAATATAGATCTAATCCCGCTTGTTTTGTTTTTGGGCTTAAAACAGACAGTGACATCATAATGGAGTACTATGATGTATTACAAGATGCTGTGATGAAAAACAATGGAAAATTGACAAAGGGTGAGCTCATTTTTCGTAATGAAAGAGTGACTTAAAACGTCTTCTTATAGTCCAAATTTAGACCTGAGCGATGAGTTATTGTTCCCCTAAATGAAAAAAACGGAAAGAAATTTCCCAGCGCTAAAAAGATGGCAATTTTCACTTATTTCTGCCGAAAAATAAGAATACTTTTAAAAAATATTTATTTTTCTGCATAGAGAGTTTAGACTTTTTTTTCTCTTTTTCTTTCATTATCTATATTATTAAGACTGGGGACTAAATGTTTACAATAGAGGATTCCATTGTAAACTAAAATGTCGTCAAATCGATGTGATGGAAACCGTTTTTTTTTAATGAAGTAAACGGTGAATTCAAAAGAAGAATTTGACATGTACCAGTCATTATGGCTAGACAATACTTTTTGCTTAAACTCAATTTTGAAATCGAGTATCATTATCAAAGAAATGTATCGAGCATATGGTATGGTATACACATTTTTACAGTATAAAATTGTAACGAAGCAAGCGAAGATTAAAATCACTTCTGTATTCAAAAAACCAGTTCAACTAGCCCAATAATAGATAACATTACGGTATAGGTAAACTTACAGTATATCGAGCGGCAGTGATTGAGAACAATTCTTATACGACGCCTCTGGGCGGTGATATTTGTTTGACGCAGACTGATTCATCTGCACACGCTCCATGAGGACCCCATTGACTGCACGTTTGTTAAAATCTTGTATTATATCCGGTTCCGTACAACATATCTACGTTTATAGCTTTCGAACGCTTTAATATGCTTTGTCTTTCGATGTATAAATATGCATTCGATTTTCATGTTAGGTTTGATTATTTACAGCTTAACCTGTAACAAAACTTGTATAACGGATTATCTAGAAGCAAATATAAAGAAATGTTTATTTCATTGGTTTCCACTACAAATATTACGTACCATGTTGCGAGTTGCGCATGACAAGCACCTGTAAAGAAAATAAAATTGTTTATTTGTTAAGTTACGATAAGATCTGTTCCGTAAATAGTTAACACAACGTTAAAATTTTTATTCAGATTTTATGTACTTCTTTATTTATTAGAAAAAAAAAAGGGTTTCGACAGTAAATACGCCTTAATTGTTAAGTTAACAGTACCGTTAGTTCACCCGAATTTTATTAAATGGTTTAAAGTTTATTAGGACTTTCTGTTATTTAACATTGTTTCTATAACATGACGCATAAATCACCTGCCACATAAAAAGGTATTGTTAAATTCATGCAGCACCATAAATAAATTTCTAAATACTCTAACGGACGCAAGATTATTTTTAATTTTTCAATGCAATCTTACAGATCAAGTTCGAATCTATCCACTTCATTAACTTTTGTTATAATAACAATGGAAACTTAAAGAATTTTAGTATCATTTTAGAGACAGTAGAGTAACATTGGAACTAATTACGTTTGTTTCATCGCCGGATTGCAAATAGTTCTCGATTTACGTAAATTCTACAGGCTAAGCGGGCTATGAGCGAACAACTTTGTGCAAATACTAAAACCGGGCTCGAGTCGAATTTACCTATGACGAAGACGATCGTTTGTGTGACAAGGTTTTGATAAATATCGATTACAATCTTAACGATCTTTAAACACAAAAGCGAAAGACGTTTATTATTAAAATAGTACTCCTCTGAACAATTTATTATGCTATTAATTGTTTTAATTATTGTACATATACAGGGAGGGCCAAAAATTTTTGCAAATAGCAACACTTGATTTCTCCAAAACCGTGAGAGCAAGTGGCGCGCGGGTGGCGGGGA
>DWHO01002159.1:0-13825 GCA_018247575.1 Eurytides lysithous rurik | reverse complement strand
CTTTATGCCCAGTTTGTCATAAAAGTTTTTCACAAGATAAAAGAGGAGAAAAATGGATAAGATGCACAAAGTGTTTCCAATGGATGCATGAGGGTTGTGTTGAAAATCCAGGAGCTAATTTTATCTGTGCGTTTTGTCTGGAGAACTAAAATACCTACTCGAACTATTCCAATGATTAACAAGTCTGATTAGATATTATAATTATGATTACCAAGTAATTATTATTAGAAATACAATTTAAGTTTATATGCTGATTATCTTGATCTCAGTATCGTCCCCGGGACGAAATTAGGTGCCTAAAAATATTTTTTTAGAATTTGTATCTTTTTGTTAAATCTATTTTTATAGAAATACTATTGAATTTAACGACATTTTGATTGTTTTTGAGAATAAAGGAATGTTTTACCTAAACTTTGACGTTTTATTTATAAGTTTATTCCCGACAATTTTTTTTATATTATTTTTTTACAAAAAGGGGGCGATATTTGGCGACTCTACCTTACTAATGACAAGTTATATAAACTGTAGAACGCAATAAAGATATTGAGTATAGAGTATTGATTATTAATAACAATAGGACATGGCAGTTCTCTTATCATCTCTTTAACTTTATGGATAACTAAAAAACTTTCGCAGATTGTAGGACTCTTTTGTAGAGCCCTCCTGCGGCAGTATGTTGTCAGTTATTTAACAAGCAGTAATGTTTACGCAGTACTGTGAGCTGTTTCTAAAGGTAATGATGCCAGCGTAATTAATGAGCATAAAGATATTTTATAGTCCTTTTAAACCATGTGATGATATATATAGCTAGCTAGCTATATATATATTTGGCTGACAAAAATTGTCTGGAATTCTGCGAACAACCGAATGACCACATTTGACAAACCGTAAATCGGTAAAACATCGACTTCTTTCTAAAATATTAATTAAGTTTAGTTATCAAGACGAAATGAAAATTCTGAAAAATCAGTTGATTTTAATTTTGTTCAATATTTTTTTTAAGGAAATATAGTAAAGAGACGAGAAAATTATAAACCAGAGGCTAGGTTCTTAAACCTGGGTTGTGATGACTCTTTAAGTTTATCTTATGTATCGTTCACAATCAAGGTTTTACACTTCAGGGTATTGTAGAAGAATATTTCACTGGTTACGGGATGCGAATACTGAGGAGCATTACCGCATTTGCCAGCAAAATTAGTTTAGTCAAGAAGCTTTTCGAAAAACGCCGGAGCGCCACACTGCAGAATAAGAGGGTGGGTTAGTGTTTGGATTTAACTTCATTAAATCGTAGGCTTGGAACCTTAATCTTTATCGGAATGTTTGAATTAACTCAAAATTTAAACTCAGTTACCTTTTTTGATCTTGTTACTGGATTAAATTAATTGTGGTAATGACTCTGTATTTTATGTGCTTCTGCAATGCATGCGGTCTTAACTGTATCATAAGTTTTTCGTATTACAACAACCTGAGTAATATTGATGACTACTTATTTTATTGTTTTTATATATTTCTGTGTTAGTTAATGTTTCAGAATATTTTCGAAATTATTAACAGATGTACGTGAAAAGTAATCATGTTCATTTATTTATTATATACATATAACTTTATTGAGTTTTAATTTTACTTTTAGATTCCCGACGTTTAGAAACACATCGATCCGATGTCGCGGTCTATCCAGGCTACTGTTGATTTTATTTTTTCTCCCATCTATGATAGCACGAATCAATATTTATTTTTTATTTAAAAAGGTAAATAATTCGCGCACAAAACAAATGAAATTATTATACATTTGGTTAGTTCAAGTTAAGAGTCTAACACTCTATGTTTTCTGATTTATACTTAATGACATATATCAGATATTTTTTATGGCGTAGTGGTAAGCGATCACAACCAGCCATTTCGCTACCTTGGGTTTCAGAAACGAGTTTTCGCCGTTTAAGTAGGGAAAAGGCCTCCTTTTGAAAGTTGTATTATTCCATAAACACTGCTAGCGACCATAAATTCTTCGTGTTAATGGGGCATGGGAAATATTTCTCGGATACACGGATTACACAGGTAAGTGCGGGATATTTCCCGCACATACGTGTATAATATAGGTAAACATATCTGTTGGGTAACCTTATTTAAGCTTTACTCTAGAGAAATGTTTACCTAAACAAACATTTGCTTTTATTTAATGTAGTTTATCCTTTTTGGCAAGTGGATTTAGAAATTTCTATTTAAATTTTACCTGCAGAAATTAGAGAAACGGACGAAGTGCCAGCATTATTTAATAAAGCTGTATATTTACCTGTCCTAATTGTTTTTGGCCTACAAGTACCGGAATTATAGGAAACGTTATTAAAACTTACAAAAAGAGTTTAGTGCCAAAAAGGGAAAAACTGAATTACATAAGACCATGATTACTTATAATTTACTTGGCATTGTCCTTAAAACTATTTTGGTACTAGTTCTTGCCCGCAGATTTCCATGGATTCTGGTTTCACGTAATTTTTCACGTTTTTTACTTTTTTGTCAGGAAGGAAAGTCACCTACTTCTCTCTAAATACTATGCTTATTATATTTATTGCTTTAGTTTTTGATTAACGTTAAAAACATCGGATATACCAACAAAATTCTGATAAAATATAGTTTGGTTGCAAACAAAAAATTGAAGCGTTGCGTTAAAGATGCATATTTTCTTCTTACTTCATGCATATTTTGAAAGTCACCGAGACTAAGATGTTTTGAAAGCTAAAAAAAACTTTCATTTCCTGTATCTAGATTACCCTGCCTTTACGAAGGCAACATTTAATTTTTATTTTGCTAGAATCAGATGAATATCTCAAAGGTGATATGAAAATAAGCGCAGCTGCAGCAATTCCGTTAATGTTTATTATACGATGTAGTTGCAATATGAAGGTTAGTATTTGCGGAGTGGGCAACAGATGGCGCTAGAGGCACACTACAACATAATCTATTTATACCGAGTATGAATAAATGTTATCCGTCTGTGAGTATTTTCATGCAGTATAATTTCGAAAAGGGCATAATCGGTCATGATGGGACTTTCACTTAAGAATAATGAAATTCTGGATTCAATATTTTTGTTTTTGATAATAAAAATTATTATTAATTTCTTTTAAGTAAAAAAAAAAAAGAAATATACGCAACAGATTCACTTAACCTATTAATTAGGTTTCACATATAGTGTGGGTATCTAATTTAAAAGGAAATTGTTTTTGAATTTAAGAAAATAGGAATATGTGCTGAGAAGGGTTTACATAAAAATAGTTTGTATAATCTTTGTAAGGAGGTATTACTGTTACTGTTGTGTCTACTTAATTAAAGAGAAATTAAGTAAAAGAAAGAATTAAAAATATGTTGTTACTATTTAGAATGCTTGATGTCAGTTTTGTGTAAATGTTCTATTTATTTTAATAAGAATTTGTGTTTCTTAAAATCACCGCTTTTTCGTTACGCTTACTAGACTAAAGCACTGATAATCTTCAAGTCATAACTCAATAACATAAGTACTCTTACATTTCAACGAACGGCGATATTGCTAGCCAACACAAAAGCAAGGCCAATTAGCAAAAGGAAATCATCCGGAGTGGAGATATTGAAGAGAGTTTCGCTTTAAATTAACCCACTTATTTCAAATTCGTCCTCAGAGGCAGTACGTTTTAAGATTTAGCTTCAATCGGAACTAGGAAATAACTTCATTTTAATATTTTTCTCTGTGTAAACAAGGAAATCAGAGGTAGTGATATAGACTAAGATTTCGGCAAGTAAAAAACCGACAAAACAGGTACAAGCAATACATAACAGGTTGACAGAAAAGAAATAATTTATTTTCTATCTAGAGGAGGCATATACGTTTTTTCATGTAATTAGTAAGCATTTAGATAAATTATATAATACAATGAAAACATGCTTATATTATTGTAACCTTTTTTGTCTTCATTGAGTCAAAACAAATGCAACAATGTGATGTGTGATGTCCATTGAAGTGATTCGATATAAACAAACTATATTTCATATTTAAACAAATTATTCTTACGGTGGTAGAGCCACGCAGCTGTTCCCGCTGCTGATTGGGCCAGCTCGAACCGGATAAGTACCACGACCTCACAGGAAATCGGCGTAAAGTGGAAGTGATTTTGCTTCCGCGTTAGTCATAAAGACTTGACATGGACTGAGAGGTAATTTTTCAAAAAGCAAAAAATTGTACCGAGACGATCTAATTTTTACTTTTTTTAGACTTTTGATTACTAATTGAATTAATTGCTGGTATCACGTTTTATAATTTCCATAGTAAATTATCAATAATCATAAACGATCCTTATTATGCAACTTCAAATATCAATGGAACCTTATATTCATACATGACGTACGTGGTCATGGTCATGACATAACGAAGTATCTGACAAAATAAAATAAATGTTTTAAGTGTTTAGCGGTGTTAAGGGATAGGACCTATGATGGCAATTAATACTGGAGTATTAATTGTATATTAAATATCAGTTCGTAGTATTACTGACAATGATCAATAATACTACGAAATAATAAAGTAGTAGTAATACTATATAGATATAGGTTCTTTATTAATAATGTTATCGTCTACAGAATTTATTTCATTTAAGATCAAATTAATCATTATGCTGATCTTTTTTTGTCACACCCAGATTCTTGATGTTATTAATAAATGACTCGTTGGTTATACGAGACGTTAATTATTCAGCACAGCTCAGTTCGTACTAAAATCGATTTCTCTCAAATTCGTCGCTTAATTAAAAGTTTTGCACGGAGTCCAGCAATTAACGGCAATGCTAAAACTGAATGTCTCCCAAACTATTTGAAATAAAAGCCGCCCAGTCATTGTTTGTGCTCATATGGTTAGTGGATTAGCCTACTGTTAATACATCATATAAAACAAGACGAGTCCCACGTCGAAATTTATTATTTAAAATTTTATGAATCCAGAATATTTCTTTTTTTTTATGGTATAGGAGGCAAACGAGCAAGCGGCTCACGCAAGCGATCACCGCCGCCCATGGACATTCGCAACATCAGAAGACTTGCAATTGCGTTGAGAACCAAAACCAGTAGCCCTGCGCTGCGTTGATCACTCGGAGGTTTAAGATGTTATCTATGTACCCAGTAGTAACGTTGGTACTACGTTTTGGCTCGCACGTTGCTATTCGGCAGTAGATGACCGCCGACCTAGTTGTATCACCAGGCGGACTCTTCAAAAGAGCCTTACCATTTGGTAAAACGGAAAACGGACGGATGGAGCAACGTTTACCGGCAGAATTGTGCAGCTCCGTGAATGTTCACGGTCACTGTAATTTTATATGTCGCATAATTTTACAGCTCCGTATGAGTCACGGTTAAAATAGAAATATAATTTTCCAAATATTTGAAGTCCGTATTTGACACGTTGGATGGTAGATTATTGCCATTCTCGAAATTTGAGTTTGCTTGTGTTTTTGTACCTAAATTGTTTAAAAAAATGTGCATTAAGGGGTTAATGCCAGTAACGTACTAGTTAACATCTTTGAGAGCATCGCTCCTCTGTTGTTAAGCTTCTGTAATAACGATCTGATTAGTTACGCTTAAATGTGAATGTGCTCGCAGTAACGTCCCACCCCATTTGTGCTCACTTTCTCTTGTTTGTCGGACATAACGCCTAACTAAATAATTCGTTTTTATAAACTATTTAGGTCTCATTCGTTAACGTCGAACTTTTAACCTTAACCTTTTAATAATTTTGGTGGGGTTCTTCAATTTCTGCTTAAATACAATAACTTATCAAAATTTAAGGCAACAATACGGATCGGCCGAGACTTTATCTTATTTTAAAAAGAATATTATTAAAAAAAATATAATTAAATTTTTAGGCACTTTTTTTGTAGCAAAAAATTACATATTGCGATCGAAAACAAAATACGTTCAAAATTATATTTTTATTTTGTTTACATTGGGGAGATCAGCCCAGTGTTAAAACCTTGAGTAGAAATAATAATAAAACTGTTATAGGCTATATAATTTTTACGTATACTCCTAATAGACAAAAATAAAAATAAAATACTTTTATTACACTGCAAAAATTTACCTGCGGTTTCTTCATTTTGGGTCATTCGTTTTTTGATACTAAAAAGCATCAAAAAACGAAGGAAACACCTATGTCACTGTTCGTTTCATAAACTACACCGATACCAAAAATTATACATATTTGTTACTTTATTGCCGTTTTTTACAGTAGAAAGGACCAACAAACTCTTAGATTTTTAATTGAAAATTATTTTTAATGAAATTATTAAATTATTACGTATTATATACGTTATGAAATTATTGCTGTTGAATACCAAGCAGTAACAATTTTAAAATAATATTGAATTTAAAATAATAATATTCTAAAATAAATCTATCAACTTTCTGCGAAGTTGCTGGGCATGTTTTATTGGCAGATAATGAAATAAAATTTGTTTCATTCGGTCTAGTTTAAAAAGTTGTTATGTCGAAATGAGGGCTAGTACACGAGTAATATGAAGGCGAGGCAGCATATAAAACATGCCTGTAATGTTTAATGGACATTAAAAATGTAGAGTTATATATTTTTCTATACTTATATACAATCGTAGTTATTTTTCTGGCTACCAAAACAAACAAAAAGGTTTGGATTGTTAAAATAAAACTTACTAAAATAGTCATTTTGAAAAAATGCATATATTAATGATTTTTTTTTATTATATTCTCAACTGTTTTCTGTGTGTATTATTATTGCGTCATCAGGCAGGTATGCAACGACAACTGTTTAAATAAAGCTCTACACTTATACAGCAACATAACAAATATTACTGATTTTTTAACATTGTGACATTTTATATTCGTTTTCAAACTAAACTTGTTTTAAATCACATTATAAATATACGTTTCTGTATTCTGTATACGGTGATGGTAGCAACTTGTTTCTGTCGCTTGAAAAGAACAAAAAAATGTTCTCTGTAGTGTAACGGAAAGTACAATTCATCTAACAGTGAAAGTGTACCGACGGCTTTGAAGGCATTCTAAAGGAAATTATAAAATGGTTTATCTTTAATCTTTTATAGATTCGATTGTCGATTAGACGATAAATTTTTAACAAACAGAGTTTTAGATTTACTTTTAGTTTCTTCCTGAACATTTAGTTAATCTAAAAAAAAAAAGATATTTTCTTCAACATCATTTCTTTTTTATAACATATAATCATTCTATGAATAAGTCTTTTTTAAGTAATATAATATAAAGTAAATAAATAAATGCCCGTTTTGACGATATTAAGCCAATGTAATCAATAATCTTATTGACAACTAATTGAATATAAACACAAAAACGATTACAATAGGTTTATATAGTTTTTAAGTCGGAAGTCAGTCATGTAGCTAGGTAAGCAACTTTCCGGTGGTTGCCAAATGTCAAGATTTACTTGACATTTGAAACATTCGGCCATCATGGCATCAAACTACAGGCTACGGACAGTTTGACATTTACGCACTCAGTTGCCAGCTCGTTGTGACAAAGATTAAAATGATGTTGTAATCTACTAAGAAACATTGCCTACCAAAGTTCTTTGGTTGCTGCCATGAGTGGGCTATTTGAATTATATTTCATTTTCATCTGTTTGTTACATATTTTGGCTCTTTTAATAATACAAGAAAAACCTTGCACTAAACACTACACTACACGTTAGACTAAGAGTGAAAGCTAAAATAGAAAAGATTTTTGAATATATCAATTTTACGATTTTTCTTCGGTGGTAGAGCCACGCAGCTGCTACCGCTGTTGAATGGGCCGGTTCGAACCGGATAAGTACCACGACCCCACAGAATATCGGTGGAAAGTGGAAGTGTTTCTGTTTCCACCTTCCATCCGGTTAGTGAGGTGGCCGATGCCCCCCCCCCTTCCCCTTCCATCCTCTTTCACTCCCGCTCACTCCTCCCTGTTTCAAAATTCTCCCCTAAAAGGCTGTCAGCGCATTTGCTAGCTTATCATCAGATGAGCCGCTTGCTAGTTTGTCAGCATAATCGAAATTATAAATACGAATTCCTTATGTATTAAATTACGATTATTTTTAAGAATTTTATAATTTAAACATTCGTAAAGACCTCAATAACTACATTTTTTATATTATTATAATTATTCAATTATAACGCAATGAACATCATTGTTTATGTGTAGAGTAATTAAAGAATGCGTATAATTATCAAATATCTGTAGTTTTCAATTTCTCATAACGTACCTATAATTTTTTTAATTTTATATCCGAAAATGCTAAAGAGGTGGAAATACTTATTATTCACTAAAACAGATTTATAAGGACTTATTTCATCTTAATAGTATAATTGCGAGGAAACTTGTCAGCAAAATGTTGCATGCACGTCCAAAGTCCTATAACAATGAAAATCCTAATCGACTTTACAGAGAATCCTTTGCAGTAGGAAGAAAATTATTTAGGAAGATAATAAAAGATAAGAAAATCGGCAGAAATATCGAAAAGACAAATTATTTTTGAAGTTAGTTAAAAACGCTTTTTTGGTTCAAAAGTTATAACAGTAAAGTGAACTAATAGCTAACGACCGAAATAGTAATGCACAGCAAAGACCTTAAAAGAAGGTATTGGAGCTATAATCGGTCATATGTCCCCGATACAAATTGCCTAATTCATGTACGTGCTCATAAAAAAGTGCATCTCTCGCACACTCCACACGAAAATCTCATAGACAGCAACGGAGTAACTTATATTTATATTATATTATTATAACTTAGCAACATTACTGCGAAGACAAACAACGGCTTGGAGTTTTTGACATTGTGAATAACTTCTTCATTAGGCAATGTTTTTCCAACTTATTGCTGCCATGATACGCCAGGATAAATTGAGTTATAACATTTTTATATTATATGATCTCATTTATCATTGTAATAAAAATACTTTACGGATTTGATCATCTTGAACAACAAAAAGGAAAATACGTACGATAATACTCTGTTTTTATTAGAATGACTATTTAAGACCTTTCTAATGCTAAGTACCCACTGTTGTTTCTAAAATAATCGCAAATTACTTTAGATCCAACAAGGACGGCTTGACTATTAATGGACATCCAACTTTCTTGCCGATTTTGTTATTAAAGTGTTCAGTAATCAGTCACAATCTTAGTTAAGGGCAAACTTTTGGAGACTCGTCCTCCAACCTCCGACTTGTAGGGTTTGAAGGGAATCAAAGCCATTTCATAGTGATTGAATGTATCACTTGGTTGTGCATGATATCGAGTGATTTGGCGCTTGCACTAGATACACCGGTTCCGTGACGTCACGTAGCCTAACTTCGCCGTCGACCTTCGCTCGCAGAGCCCCGCGTCAGATACTTTCACCTTGCTTAGCACCGTTACCCCACTTACACTTATCGCCACCATTGTTACCATACTGGAGCAACTATTGCATAATAATGTTAACGTTATAGGAATACATACATATTATATGACAGGAAATTAGTCCATAAACACGACGCATCAAGTTATTTCTTACTCAATTCCGTCACCTTTATCACACTGTCAACGCCCGCTAACCACCTCGCGGTTTATTGTCTCCAAAAGTAAAGTGTTATATACCAGTTATCAAATTAAAAAAAACGTATACCACGAGGAGATTTAAATAGAAGTTTATTGAACCGTTTAAGTTGTATATATCTTTGCGTTATAGTATTTTGAGACTCTTCATTTTAATACACACAGTGGCACTCGTCCCTGTGTAAAGAAGCTAATGACGTACAATTAACCACAATCAATTAATCTGTTTGAGAGTTACGAAGGAACGTACGACAACATAATACGACAACATACAAACAAATTAAAAACACGACCCTTATAAAGGCAGGTACAAAAATAGTTATAAAGTATTTATAACGTAAGCGTAAAATGAAAACAGCCTTGCAAAACCGATTCCGCCGACGTTAATTAGATTTGCCACTGATTTCGCCAATAGCTCTTCTATATAGATCATAAAAGAATTGTAAACATCTACAAGATAGTTAATGCAATATAAACGTTCTTAACTATATTCAATTCTTTGCCATACATTTCATGAATCAATCACAAAAACAAAAATCAATATTCTATAAGACAAGACTTCCCGTTAAATCTGTAGCATAACATACCCAGTCTTTCGCCAAAAATTTGGTAGTAACAATTTAAATATAATAAAATAGAAAAACCTTCACTACGAAAACAAGATAATTAATTGCCAACGCTGGATGTAATAAAAAAAATTATAGACATCGAAATATTGAAAATTGCTAAGTTAGCATATTATATAAGCACATGAACGCAATCTGCGTACCTACGTGTTCTTTAAAACATAATGCCACACGTAAGACGTGTTCAAATGTACTCCAATTCCACGCAAGCCATCTTCAATGTTGATTACAATTCAAATTCAACAGCTGACCAAACAAAAAGCAGAATAAGTAAATTGTTTACGATCTATCGTTTTCTTCTTTCAAGGTCTTTGTAGTCGGTCGTTCCAGTGTTCTTTCTGTCTTGTTTGGTGACATTATTCATCGTGTCATATACTTTAGTAATATACGGGACTAAAAAATCGTTTATTGGTTTTCTTTTTCACGGTTTTATTACATTTAAACCTAAAAATTTGCAATGCACAGCTGGGGTGGTACTATTCCATTGTCAGTTATAAGATCGCCAACTATTGCTACTTTAATAGTTTAAGGAGTTATCAGAGTAAGTACTGGGCATAGAGGTAGACCATCTAACATCTCTGGATTACGAGTGCCGCGCAATATCGGGATGTTTTGAATTGGTGTTCAACATACTGTGGGACGCAGGCATGCAACACGACATCAGGCCGTTGACTTTCTCGTTACATCACTTTATTCTCTAAAATAAAAGCTAGTTCTCTGATTCTATTATTTTATATATACGTAAGAAATACGAAATGCCTTTGGTATCCGCTTCTAGGGGCGAGACTACACGAATTTCGATCGTAAATTGACGTTTTAGCTGCGAAACCAACTAATTACTCGGTTACCAAGCCGCAAAATTGTTTAATAAAATTATTTTTATAGATATTGCTGCCGTTTTGAAACCTTTAGAGCATCTACGTCATGGACAGACATAAGTGTCCGTGAAATAGTTTTATAAAACAACAGACTTGAATAAAGGAAAACACAGTGACTACAACAGAATGAAATAAAATTTAACCACAACATGCTAACATGATAAATTATTTAATTTGATATGTGTAAAACTAAAATAGAAATTTTTCGTTTTAATGAATTTGCGAGTTTGAGCACAATGAACTCTTTGGTCAGAGCATCTTTCTAAATCATTGCCAAAAATTTGCAACCTTTAATAGAATTATATACATATTTGCAATACAATCTTTCAAAACTCCACAGAAATTTACTACAAGGAGCACCATTAAGATTAGATGCTTATTTATCTAATTTTAATTTGTAAGATTATTAAATAATAAAAGCGTATTATAAATGAGTAAATACTGAGGAGATTCTGATTAAAATCAATCTTTCTGTTTAGAAAAAATTAAAAACTTGAAATAGAGTTATGGTGAAGTCAAATATAGATTCGCTAACACAATTACTAATGTTTAAAAAAAACGATCGCTTGATAATGAGGAACGTTCTAAGAAACGGTTTTCTTCTCGTTTGGTGTGAAATGTCGGATAATAGTAAAAAAGACATCAAAATAAAAGTTAAAGCAAGAATGATTCATATAATTACAAGATGTAATGTATTACATCTTTCTAAAGCTCAAGACAATTTTTGTAATCAGATTTATCTACATAAATGTTTTCAAATCTGAAGAAAGACGATTTACTGAAAGTTTGCTGCTTCTTTGTTTATAAATAAAATATTTCAAAATAAGGTTCGAGATATGTCTGCGTAAGGCAGTATGTCCATTTTAGCAGATTTTCGTCACAACCAACGAGCAGTTTTTATATGATGGAGTCCGAGCTACGGAATGCGGAATATTGTTTGAAGTTTTCAACTTTTGCAACAGTTATAAATGCTTTTGTCACAAACAGAATTTTCACCTGTGACGCGGACGATTCGTATCATAAAAGCTGTCAACATCGCACAAACTATTACAATTGAATTCATGAAAATGCAGAGTCACACGTGAAATGAAAAAGTTTGTTAAAGGAGAACATTTTATTCTATCAACTGCGTGTGCAAGAGGATTTAATAAAATTCTGTCTATATCATTACATCGGAGAATGCTACGTTTACGTTGTCAACCACTAATTAGTTTGCTTAATAAGGGAATGCAACCAAATTGCAAAGTGTTTCGCTTCATAATCTTATTATTGTTAAAAAAATAAGGACAACGCCGTGTTTTGATTACATCACATTTAAATTATATTGTGTTACCAAAATAAGGTTTTTATATCAATGAAAATATTTAAGGCGAAAATTTTTAGATATTCATTTTTGAATATTTCTTTTTTGTTTCTTTTATCTAAATGTACTGAAAAGTCAGTTTGAAGCTTGCCAGGTAAACAAAAACATGACCATTAACAGACAGCTAATACAAACTATTTTTATTTATTTTCTCAGAAAAGTTGCAGTTCTCCATTGTGTAAACAAGTAAAGTTAAATAGGTATCCAATTAAATATATTTTCTTGTAACATAACAACATATTGAAATGTCATTTATACTAAAAACATTAATTTCTATCTAGAATTTTAAATACAGTTTTATATCATCAAAAATATCTTACTATGTCGGCCCAGTAAAAAGAATGTTGGTTATCAATTTGTGACAATACTCTAGCCTCAATCCACATCCATTCCTTTTCGATTTTGTAGAGTTTCCCGATGTATCTTTGTAGTTAAATCTCCAACAACAATAAAATTTTTACGAGACTAATCTTATGATAAATCTTTCACAATAAAATTAAAATCATGGAAGAGTAAGAAAAGAAAAAAATCATATACTTTAATTTTAAGTCGGTCTACTACTTAAGTCGGTCGATAAACTGCAAGGTATTAATGGCTTAAGCTGGTAAACTTATCGTTACCGTTCGTTTTTTGTTGGTTTTTCCTTTCTTCTGAAAAACTTAGATTATGTTAGTCTTATCTTAAACGCGAACAGATGGATATTTCTTCAGCCGAAATCGCCTTATTCGCTTTTGAGCGACCGTCAAAAAACATCTTTCATTCATATTTGGTAGAACATTGGAAGGATCACATCCTTACCAGTTATTCATATAATTAGTTATTCATACCATCAATATCTAAGCAATACTATGTTCAGGTTTATAAGACAATGCTATCAGCGTAATGATTAAGCATAGGAAAATAATATCTAAAACTTTTGGGTTACAAAGCACAGGACCTCCTTGGTTCGTTGTGAGTGTTAGAGACGTAGAGACGCATAACATGCATCTCGCCAATTGACTTCCCAATTTATTACACCCTTTACCCTCAGTAAAGGGTGTAATAAATTGGGTTACATTATTATAAAATTAATCATTTTAAATTTGTAGTCAATAAACTTATATTCGTATTCGCTTAAATACAAGGAATTATTATAATGCTATGTTGACTTTGATATCCTGTATAATAATCTTTATTACAAGTGTACTCGTCGAGGTCTTTTTATTTCTTAGTTTTAGTACTTGAACAGAGTGAAATAGGCTTAATCCCAGAAAAAGTCTAAAAATATGACAAATGACAAGAAATCAATTCAAATCAAATCAAAATATTTTTATTCAAATAGGCCTTTACAAGCACTTATGAATCGTCATTTTTACATCAGTTTGT
>DWHO01002158.1:0-13826 GCA_018247575.1 Eurytides lysithous rurik | reverse complement strand
ATATTAAAAATCTTTATAAATTAAAAACAATTAATTTGCTTTTCTTCTTTAAAATTAGACTTTAAAACTAACGTATGCTCTTAATTTGTTAGTTTAAGGTAAATTACACCCGTAAGTAAATGAAATAATCTAATGAAGGAAATAATTTTAACTTGAGTTTTAATTACAGTATTAACAACTGAAATGGCTCGTTTATTTAACTTTGTGGTAAGTGAAATAGGATAAATACGACAAAATCGACGGCACTACACAATCAACTTGAATAAAAAAACTGTTTCCGTTTCTCTTCGACTACCTTGACTCAACAAATTCGTATAACACGCACACGGAATTTAATCATATAGAAATGAGATCGTTGTATTCAACCGCTATGCATGACAGCACATTATTTATTAAGCCTTTCATTGGAGAGAAGGGAGGGTATAGAAAAATTTCAGAAAGACCACAAAATTTCCAATAACAACGTTTTTTACATACACAAAACACTTTGTGCTGTTGTATTTTTATGCGTCCTTACTAATACGATGCAAAATTCGATGTTTGTGTCCTATAAAACAGAAATGTATTTCCTAGTCAAAGTAACAAAAAATGTCAACACAATACATATGAAGTTCCTCTATTCCGTACTAGATGGCGCGTTTTTACTCAACTGGTAACACAAGTAATTTAGACTAATATTGATTTATATTCCTATATAGGAAAATCTAACTGCATAAGTGGTTAGTCTTAGCTGATTTCCTGTTGGAACGCATAGGTGAATACGATGTTTTATTATGCCAGGGGCTCCACTTTCAGGTTCTGGTATAATAACCACACTTTACGGGGTTGGTTTGTTTAAAGGTCGCGTAAAGGGTGATTTCCTAAATCCGATTGTATCTACTAGTACAAAATATATCAGTCTCCTAGTAACTGTAACTATTCATTGGGGAATCTTTTCACTCTGCCTTCTACCCCTCATACAAGAGTTAAAAAGAAGAACACTGATTGGGATTTATCATCACAGAGTTGGACCTGGATTACTTGGAGCGAGGTGGTGGTACTCTGACGGTGGCTGGCGCACCCAGCGTGGAGCCAAGCCCCGACAGTCTTGATCTCGTCAAGGTTGTTCTGCTCGGTGCACCTGCCGTTGGGAAAACCAGTATCATACAGGTACCTAAACAGGCCATTAAACGCCTCAAGTTTTATTAATTCTCTGCATTAAATGTATTCAAAGGATAGTAGTAATTGTATAAAACTTGTTATATAAGTGATTTTTGCGCCATTAATACCGCATTCAATGAAAGTTAAATTTACTCATTAATTTAATACATATATTTGTATAATGCTGTGTACAATTTTTTTTTGACACCTTGAAAATTTATTCTTGATAATATAAGATTTATCAAATGTCGCTTACCGTTTATTCCTTTTGGAAAAGTCTATAATGATTGATTGATCGACACATTAGAATATAAAATACGCATATCAAAAAGACTTGGGAACTAACGGTGTATTTTTTTAATAGCAATTCGTCTGGAGCGACTTCTCGGAGGAGTATGTGCCCACTGATCGAAAGCACACCTTCTACCCTTCGGTGATCATCAACGAGCATTTATACGAGGTGAAGATCACGGACGTACCCGTGATCCCTTACTTCCCGATAAACTCCTACTATGAGTGGGCACACTATCGCTTCTACGGGCTACGGAACGCGACCGCCTACATACTGGTCTTCGACCTGTCGAACGTCGAGACGTTCCAATACATAAGGACGTTGCGCGACCAGATGGTCGAGAGCAGGGACATGAGGAACGTCCCCGTCTTGGTCGTCGGCAATAAGCAGGACCTCCTGTGCAGCAGCACGCCGTCCGCCGTGACAGGTCTGCAGCAGCTAGCAATGGCTGAGAGCGCGTGCGGCGACTCGAGGGAGAAGCGACGCAACATTGTGAATCTCGTGCGGAAGCATTGGAAGTGCGGCTACGTGGAGTGCTCCGCGAAATACAACTGGCGGGTGATAGCCGTGTTCAAGGAGCTAATGGAGATGATAGACGCCCTGGAGTGGAGCGGCGGTGGACGCAGCGCTGAACCGCCGCCAGATTCCTCTACTGCCGGCGGCACCGGGACCCACGAGAACCGCTGTGCGATTGCTTAGCATTGCCCCATCGGTGACCTTTGCCCCGGACATAGTAACCACGCTTGGTGGAAAAACCTAAGGGCCAAGAATTTCTGGTCGTTGTTTACGAAATAGAGACCCTTGCGATTTTAGTGTGGTAGTAAGTCAATCAGTATAGAATCGGACGTGCGGAAGGATTTGATTTTTATCGTTTATCTGTATACATTTTATGAATTACTATTTACATTCGTATTATTTTTTTGGTGAATTAAAATAAAATGTACGGGTGTTCAGTTCTTATAAGTTACAGATGGTGTGCATTGCATTCATTAATTTTAAATTTTTCGTGATATTGTGGGTCGATTTTCCTTGTGATATTTTTTAAATTTTGTATTGTTTCAGGAGTTTTTTTAAATATAGATCTTACTAGTTCAGATCACTTCTAAGCTTTCTTTGCAATAATGTTCTTTGTTATTATCTAAATAAATTCATCGTTACATGCTAACCAATTTAAAAGGCATAGAAACGTTCTTGGGTTAGTGTAAGTGTTATTGGTGTTAATCATGTGTGGTCATTTAGGTAAAAAGTTGGCAAATATTTTTTATTATTATTAGCAAACAGAAAATAAACTTTATTTAAAATATTTTTTTTATAAGCAGGTATTATTCCAATGTAGCATATATCCGTTTACATCTTTGATTCAGTATTAGTCAGCTATTTGAACTACTTAATGATTAATTTTACGGATTTTATCGCTGCTTTTTTAATCAAAATTCTGTACTTTTTAAAATTTTATAGCGTTCTTGGTCACAATCTGACCGGGATGTCATTTGTGTAAAATCCAGAAACCTTAAAGATCATTATAATTAATTATAAATTATCGTCAATTATTTCTAAATAGACTTTTACTTTGCTATTAATTAACCTACTACAATACATTTGTTGTGTAACGTGAAAAACAATTTCTATCTCTTGGAACTACATATTGTATTGGCCCTGTAATGAGTGTCGAAGTGAATAACGAAGTAGTATACGCACGGATTCCTTGACATGGTGGTTAATCATCCAATAAAATTATTGTAACCCTTTGGCCAGATTAGAATTTTTGTATAATTTACCAAGCAATAATATTGCGAGATACAGAGCGTTCGCACAGGGTAATTTACACTTCTACTAGTTCTACACTTCTACTGTACTACTATAGAACAATGTTTAAAACAGTGGCGGTACTACCATTCAAGCTCAAAAGCCCGGCTTGCCCTTCTAAGTAAAATTAATAAATCTTAATTAGCATTAGATAAAATCCGTATAATTAATATTTATAAACTTTACTCCTTAGTAGGGAAAGCCGGGCTTTTGGGCTTGTATGATAGTACCGCCATTGGTTTAAAATTAACTACGGAGTACTGCTAACGATGAGAGAATAACTTTTAGACTTCACTGTTTTACTTGTTACGTATTGGACGCCATCAGTTTTCTACAAGTCACCAATGGTAATGGTAGAATTGTTTGACTACAATTAAGTGGCTAACATTTCACTTTTAAGTAGGTTATATTATGGAAAATAATAATTATTTTTCTAAAAACTAGCATGAAATGAAATAATCTAATTAGCAGAAACGGTAATAATGTCATTAACCAGTGCCAAACTATTACAACTCTAATGGCGCTCATTGCTTTTTTTCCTTAATAAGTTCATGAAAATTTCACACTTTAAATACTTAACTTACTTCGTTATTAAAACTAATAAAAAGTTAGAGTAACTTGACTCCGAGTTGTGCAACCCTCGTGCTTCCTATAACTTAGTAGAAGTAAGTAATGATTTCCTTTTCTAACCATATCCACATATTTGTTCGTAGTGACGTGTAAATTTTACACACGATAAATTTAAATGTAAGCTGTAATTCTCGGTATCAATTTTATATTATTCTTAATAAGTAAAATTAACGTCAGGGTTTCTGTAGCCAATGATCTGCGTAGGTGAGACAATTAATTGTATTTCTTTATTTATAGTTTAATGAGTAATGATATAATATCAATGAAATTTATTCCGTTGCTGTTTCAAATATCGAACAATTTCTTTTTTGTTAGAAGCGTTAAAGCATCAGTTCTATGGTTTGAAGTTAAATAGTTTTTAATTAATTTATGAGTATTTTAAGACATTCGTTATTAATATATTATTTTTAAAAAGTCTTTATAGCCGATATCTAAATAGATATTGGTTTTAATTTAATTTATAAATCAACAAAAAACCGGTTATATCTTGTTATTTTGCACATAGAAATACTTTGTTAATATTACATATTATTAAGATTTCGAAAGACAAATTTCGATACTACTTAAGGTATATATAGTATTATTTAACTGTTAAAATATTTAGATTTTAATACGTTAATAGTAATTATTTGTTAATATATAATGTTAATGTTAATCATAAT
Organism: Eurytides lysithous rurik; assembly: GCA_018247575.1. Taxonomy (NCBI): domain Eukaryota; kingdom Metazoa; phylum Arthropoda; class Insecta; order Lepidoptera; family Papilionidae; genus Eurytides; species Eurytides lysithous. The sequence goes on along the minus strand of DWHO01002158.1, from coordinate 9,296 downwards.
ATTTGTTAATAAGATAAATTTCGTTCATTTACTTTCTTGATGTCATGCAAGCGTTTTGTCAATTCTGGACGTGGTATAATTCCCATAAGTCTCCGTTTATTATTTTTCAGACAATTTTTTAAATCATCTATGTTTTTTGCGGTTATGTTGCATTTTTTATTTATATTACTCATATTTCAAATGCCTTGTCTGTTCTCATTACGGTGTTTGACTTCAAATTGCATTTAAGCTTATGAGATCTTTTAATATATATAATGTAAGCTTGTTATTGTCATGTAAGCAATACAGTTGATATGACATTGTTGTAAATTTGATGGTAAATGATATGTTATAAGTCTACCATTACTTTGATTTTAGATTCTTCGTGTTTGAGAGAGTTGTTTGAGTCAGTTTTTATAAATATTGTCTGGCTGTGCTGTCATCGGGTAAATGTTAGAGTGCTTTAATTGTAAATACTAGTTAACGTTATTGTATGTGAACGTTGTGTTCTGTCAAATCAAAAGGTGAGGGAATAGTTTCTGAGGGTCTACTTAGTGTTGAAAATATCACCTTTATACAAATGTTACACGGTGCAATAAAATGTTGTGAACAATTTTTTCTCACCTTTCATTTACCACAAAAGCTGGTTAACAAAAAAATTGCCTCTGTACCCTTCATGTATGTGTCGCTATGCCCCCATTTTGTAGGCATATTTTTAAATATCAATTTGCTTTGTAAAATACCCTTTATAATTATTATATTAACGCATCAAATAACATATAATAATATAAATTATACGTTAGATCAGCGGAGATAAAATATTTTTATGAAAAAAAAAACTATGTTTTTAAAATATTTCGTTATAAATCTTAATTTTAATTAAGTTATAAATTTCATCATAATTTCCTTACCTGGAAATACCTTTTTTATGTGTTTTTTTTTTTAATTTACTCAATTGGATATAGAAATAAGAAATAGTAGAAGGAAAACATTGGCTATTGATAACGAAGAGTGAAAACTTGAATATGCTGGGAATCAAGACATCAAGAAAACGAAGGTGTAAAGAAATGAATGTAAAAGTGATGAGTATATAGTAATATTTAGAGCACATCCGCTTTCTTAGTACAAAGACTGGTTTTACAAAACTGTTAGCGTACACACGTTTTTAGTTTTCAATCTAAATTAAAAATTAAATTCAAAGTGTACATGTAATTAAGTCTGTAACTTGAATCGTTTCGCGTTGATCCGCGGCTTCAGTCACCATTGCCATCTGACCCTAAACTAGGCAGAGCCTGTACTGTGGTAACCAGACAACGGATATACATACCTATATGTTTTAAATTCCTACTTATACAGATAATTAAAAACGCAGACACAGAACAAATGCCCGTGTGCATCACGCAATTTTTTTTTTCGGGTTGTGATCGAACCCCAATACAACAATTGAATAGATCAACGAGCTACGTATTAAAGGGGAGAATCTTTCGAGAAGACCTCTTCCAATTTGTTGCCCGCAGTCCCTTGTCGCATAAATAGCAACCTCTCCTCGCTCTTCACTTAAATTCTTAAAAGTTTAGTTCTAGGCATTATATGTAGTAAGAGGGATGGAAAAGGAAAGGGAGGATGTGGTAGTGGATATGGAGTCAGAGGTAGGGAGAGGAGTGAGAGACACCGGCCACCTCACTCACCAGACAAAACGTGGAAGCAAAAGCAGTTCCACTTTGCGCCTATTTTTTGTGAGTTAGAGTACTTATCCGATTCGAGCCGACCCACTAGCAGCAGGAGTGGTCATGAAATAAAATTTAAAGGGACGTCGTACCAATTGTAGACCCTTTTAATCGCATGAAACTGTATCACAAACTCTTGACTAAATATTTACTTTTACAACAACAATGTTTGAGCACGATATGTGTTTGTGAAAATTTGATTATCGTTTATTAGTTATTAGTTTTAACTCTAGTAAAGTTATTAGAAAATAAATTTTAATTATAATTCGTTAATATTACTTAATCATTCGTTTCTTTTTTGTGGTATAATGCCCAGTGATGGACTAAGTTGATTGGTTCATCATTCGTTAATTGTATGCAAAAGCTGTAGCTGCAAAATATAAATTAAAAATGCATCAGCTATTTTCTGTCGTGCTAGTAATTTCTCCGAGGTAAGAGTAAATAAAGTTTTAATAAAGCTAACATATTTATATTTGTAGCAATATTAACGGTTATCGTAGTATATAACACTTGCTATATAGTAGTATATAGTTGCTTGCTTTGAGTGTGCATATAAGGTGGCCCAGGTATGTATAATTTAATGAGAAATTATAAAAGATTTAAGACTCAATGAGGTGTTGTATAATAAATATGTAATTAAGTTTTTTGGCGAACGTAAAAAATAACGTAACATAATACCTTTACGGCTAGAAATAAATTGACTAAAAATAACAGGAGTGTCCCGTTTAAAAAGTATGAAAGAATGCATATAAGCTCATAAATAAACATTGGTTATGCGGAGTTTGTAGCAAATATTCATATGTAATTTAATAAGTAACAATAAAAATGTTTGATTAACAATAAATGACAGTAACAGTTAGTTGTCTGTAAATAAATAATAGAATATAATATTTACACAAATATTGAAATACCAATACACGCATATAAACATATCGATTCATCGCAAAGAATCTGGCTTACACATTCTGTAACAAATGTTAATTCGTTAGCTATATAAATAATTCAACATACACATTCACCTGTGCGTTTTGCAAAACGAGCCTCGAAAAAAGCAACGTTTGAAAATTTTGGAGAAAACTTTTGAGCGTAACCTAATTACCTCCTTAAGATATCTCAAGCGGAAAGATCTAGACGCCGACGACAATAAGAGGTTTTGATGCCGCGAAAATTTGAAAAGTTTTTTAAAAACACTATATTTAGGGCTTAGTAGTTTATTTCCAACTTGAATCGGAGTCTTTCAGAGATCAAAGACTTGCATTTTTACATAAAAAATAGTCCTCGAATCAATTTCAAAACTTCAAAAGAAATATCTCAAAAAGACTCCATATATTTAGTGATTTTCTGCGCCAACGGAACACTCATTTATTTCTCCGGGGAAATCATCTCGAAACTTCTCTTATGGGCTTATCTCGAATATTCTGTTCAAAGGTTGTTTAATATGCAACAAGCCAGTAGGAACATTTTTTCCTAAACTGAAATAAATAATTTCCTGTGTTCACGAAGCAATTGCAGTTCATTATTCCACAATACTTGTTGATTTCCATCAGTAGAGTATTCTATAGGTTTAATTAAGTCGGGAATTGAAACTAGAAAAAGTAAAAAGCGACAAAATAAAAAAATACTTGTGCATAGAAACCTATTTATTAATGAAAATAAACTAATATTTTCTTTATGAGATGCTCAAGTTACTTTATTTTATTGCTTTGTAAGAATAATATAGCTTACTATCGTATCTATTTGTTCGTACGCGGTAGGTTAAAGGGTGCAATAGTCGAAAAACATACTAAAAACTACAAGCAGCCGACTAGTAGTATCTATATCCCATTTAATCACCAGAGCATCGTCCTTATGAATAAACTACATATACTTAGTCTGGCCAAAAAAACCGTTACAATTAAAAATAAACAAAATACTACTTTTGAATTTGGAATCTGCCATTTTATACGATTGTTAATGAAAATAAAAAATAAAACACAATGGTGTTTTCTTATTTTCGCGCCAAAATATTGTGAATATTTTGTGATATTAAAATGGAGTGGGGTGATAAAGAGAACCGAATCGCTGTGATTGCATTTCATACTTTAGGTATGGAGCCAAATACAATTTTTAAAATCCTTCATGCGTTTGGTATTAGTCAAATGTTAATGTCTGGGCTATTGATAGGTACAATGAAACTTCATCTGTTTGTGACGGAAAAAGATCTGGCCGTCCATGTAGTGTTCGTACGAAAAAGGGGACCAAAGCAGTAAGGGAAAGAATTCGAAGAATTTCTATCCGAAAGTAAAGATTTCATCTCGGGAGATGAAGATAGCATCTCTCATCATTATCATCATCTATCTCTCATCATCTCATTGCGTATTTTAAAAGATAACTTGGGACTTGCAGCTGATAACAGACGTACTGGTCATCTCTTAACTGATAATTTAAAAAAATAGGGTGGTAAAATAAAAACAACTTCTTAAGCGGTACGCAAAGGGAGGTCACAGAAAAAATTGTTTACGGATGAGAAAATTTTTACAATTGAGCCATATTTTAACAAAAAAAATGATCATATTTATGCTGAAAGCTTTGACTGTATTGCAGCCAATGGAGACCACTTCGAATAAGCTTTATATATTTTTAATGGTTTTATATTAATGTATTAAACTAATACACTGTAATATTAATAAATGTTACGAACAATAAAAAAATATTGTTTTTCTTTGTAACAATATTTATGGCAATACTAAGTATAATCTAAAGTATACATATGTCCTAACTTGTGACTACTCCTTGAGGACATATACTTTTGTATGTAGAACCGATTGAAATTTTGGCATAGTAATTAAGTGAAAACTTTTAAGACGCAATATCTCAAAACTAAATTTATTTAATTTCACAGGTTTTCGCAGTAAACCTTCGATATTCATATTTTGTTTCATTGTGTAACGCCTTTTTGTGCAGTTTTTTTTTGTTGATCTATTGTTTTCTATACATACTTCGTCTTTTTTTATAATTTTTTCTTATAAATATAATTGTTTAATATAATAATGGATATTATAAATTAAACATATATATTTTGTATGAATGAGGTTTTCTGGTACAAGAATTTCAATTCTTAACGGAAGATCTTTACAACTACCTTTGTTAACAGGAAGATTCCTACAACTTTTATTCATATCTTTAAATTAAATAACTCCACTTTAAAAGCAAATACGCCATAAACTTCTCACTTTAATAACGAATACGTATGTGTAATTCCTTGATATCCTATATAAACCTTGTAACAAACATAATTAAATTACAAAAAGACATTTTTTATTATAATTATGAACCATAGAAAACTTAGTCGTACAGGTCTTTTTTTGATACAAAGGAAGCTGTATATACACCACTACTCTCAGTCACTTCGTCTGTGCTACTCGTTAATCAAGAAATGTCTGTATTCTCAACTTTATACAGGAGCCTGCGCCTTCGCAAGTCTCATGATTCCGCGTTAGGTGCCACTGTCACAGTACTGCAGTTGGCTCGTGTAGAGCGGGTCGAACTTCGTTGCAATCCAGTCCCGCCAACACGATGCAACAGCACCATGTTGTCGCTCTTCCTTTTACCATAATATTTGCAGAACAGTAGCTCCCTCATGCCCTTTCTGAAATTTTTTGACAGGAACGCATAGAGCAGTGGGTTGATTCCGGAGTTAAAGTACGTGATTAGAAACGTCAGGGGAGTCAGTAATGCACTAAAGTCACTTGTTCCCTGATAGCCACTGGACCAGTACTGCCACATTTTTCGCGCGTGGAAGGGCAAGTTGCAAACTGCAAATGTCAGCACGACGACTATAAGCATCCTCACAACGCCGCGACGGGCCCGCAACACGTTACGGGATAAATGACTGTGATGGTAACAATTGCGGGCATCTTGTTTCTGTGAAGACTTCTTCACGCTGCCAGTCTTGCTTGTGGTTGCCACGTTTTTCTGTCGAAAGTATATGATTATTATTTTTTGGCCTTATTAAAATCACTTTTAATAATATCTAATGACAACAACGATCTCCTAGGTTTATTTCGATCACAACGATTTATCTACAAGAGATTAACTTTGATGTATACCCTATATGAACAGAGTAAGTTCAATCACACAGACAGTGACCTCAAACCAACGCTAGACGACATCAATATATAGCCATACTTATTTATATAATGATAATAAAGAAGTATAAAAGAGCGACCCAGTATCGTTATCTATAAGATTTGAAACCAAGACCTCCCATTAGAATACCACCAGCTACGTATCGTAGGCTGCCAACTAATACTAACATATAAAACTCCGTAAATTTGTTAGTTTTATATCTGTTAGTAAGATGTCAGTTTGTACATTCATTTGTTTTCTTAAAGGCTATCATAACAAACGAAAATTGTCGTGAAAATTGAAGTCAAAACAAATAACCGTATTCATTTGTTTTAAATAATCTCTTTAGACGAGAGCATCAGAGTATTATCAAATAGAATTCCTTCTAACCTAAACCGTACTGGTTTAATGCGAAATGATCATGAAAAAACAAAATAACTGATTAATTGACCATAAAGTAAATTTTATATTATGTACTAGTATATTTTACATGTATTAAAAATGTGACTATGCTAATGTCACTAATTAATCAATCTATGGTAATCAATTAAAAAATCAATCTATTTTAGAAAGTTGGATCCCCTTCAAATGTACTCCTAAAACATTAATACCATTATGAAAGGTGTGATCAAAACGTACTTTTAAAAATATAGTCTTGTCGCATGCTGTTAACCCTAAATAACGCTGCGTAAAATCCGATCTGACGAATTATATAGCTTAAATGTTACAGTAACGAAATGTTTAGAATATCGGATTAAGATAAACAGAAGTTAGATTAGTTTTTAAGTGCTGAAGATTGCGAGCCTCTATGCGTAATTTAGTATAACGTTCCTCACGCCACGGGAAGTCACCAGAAAGTGGCTTTATTTAACCAATTAGAAACGTATAGATTTTCTGCCGCTTTAAATGTTTGTTCCGTTTCGCGTAATAGAGGTGCTGCAATGTAATTTTCATTTTCTAACTTTAAAGGTGACTCGTTTAAGTAACTCGAGCTTTGTCGATGCCTACTTCTTATCAGTCATTGAAAGTTGTACATAAAATATATGTACGATACCTGTGCGCCGCAGCATTGCATGTGTCCCATCCGCTGTAAGCCCTGAGAACTCCGCCACAAGCCGACAGCAATTCTCGTATATAGAACCTGTTTAAAAAAAATATATTTCTAATAAATAAATATTATAGACTTAAAGGTAAGAGGTTGATTGTCTGAAACAATCTTTTGTTCCTCCAAAACGGGTTTCTCTAAAAATTTAAGTTCAAAATGATGTATTGGTTTAATTATAAAGCTTATTTATTACTTAATAAAAAGACAAGATTAATTAAAATATTGAATTTTCCATTTATGTAACTGACAGTATCGCAACGCTACAGCGATGTATCAGTACTCTTGTTAAGTACTTTTGGATATTGGCAGTTAACACTAAATGTATATAATATAAATTATATATTATATTTAGCTATATTATAATAATATATAGCTGTTTTATAATTTTATAAAATAGTTTCTTGGACTTCTATTGCACATTAAGATTTTGTATACGGATAAACAAAATCCAACCACTACGCACGATGCTATTGCCATAAATGTAGGCATATGCCCCAAACGGATCATCGAGTGTACGCGTAATTTTTTTAAAACAAATGCAAAGTTTGTATTACACACGTTTTAACGTTATTTTCTCAATCAGAAGATGCGTTAATACAACAGAACTTGATTCAATTGAAATGTAGCCGTTTTTGAAAGATAAATTTTAACTGTTCTGTTAACTTATTTTATATATACTTACGGTCATTACGCAGAGCGGAATCACGTATAGCAATCCAAAATTCACCATGTCGAATATCTCCGAATTGTATTTCATTCTATGCTGGATACATATCGTTTCCATGTGACCATTGCCGAGGTTATTTGTTATTGTTTCCACCCAAATGAACTTTGGCGCACTATAAGCAGCACTAGTTATCCATACTCCAAGTATAACTAACTGCAATAATAATATTAATAATAAACAGAAAATAAACGTTAGCCAATTTAATGGAATGGTCAAGCTAAGTAGCCCAAACCAATCGTAGTACACGTTGAAGCAACGGATAATTATTTCATCAGACAATCAAAAAATAATTCTTACCCTTAGTCTAGTGGAAGTTAAAATTTGCTTGCATGTAATAGGATGAATAATAGCGAAATATCTTTCAGTACAAATCACCACTAATATAAATATTGATGCAGTATAACTCAAGGAGTGGACAAACTGGTACATCTTACATAAAAAATCACCAAAAACCCAACTGAAACAAACAACTTCTATCAAACCTAATCTATCTGATCCTTTTTATGGCTACAATAAATCCCTGAAAAAGTATAATAATTATATTAAATAAATAGTGTAACTATTTTCAATGCGATTTTTTAATCAAAATATCAATGGAATGAAGAAAAACGCTAGTTATATTTATGACAAAATAGGTACCTACATTAATTAACAAAAAAGGTAATTTTACTAAAATTTTTTTCGTCCTGATAATTCTTTTATGTGAATAAAGATCTTTGATATCACTTCATATTTCGCAACATCTAACAATTTTTCTTAGCACCTTTCCTTCAAATACAAAATTAATTAATTTCGTTCATATTAATTATTAAATTGAAACTAATTTACGGGTTTCATCGCATGCACAAGACATTAACGTCACCATGGCCTCTCTAAAATGATTGACGCGTCGGAATTTAAAATGAAATAAAACGCGATAAAATCCGTAAATTCTTATCTTATTTTAACGATGTTTTAGCGTAAACATAAAAAAACTCTAATTTCGAAAAAATGCTTTAAAGGTCAAAATACTGCCGAAGTATATATTTATTTTAACCTAAAAATGTTTATTACGACTTATCTCAGTTTAATATTTAGGGAGATAATTTTTACTTCATACCTACATATGTTAATCTAAAAACATTTTCCCTCTATAAACTTTATAGTTTAATTTTAGTTTGTGGTTTAATCCACAGAAGCAATAAACAAAATTAGAAAGAAAATTATGAATTTCTTAGAAAATCTAACAAAAACAAAATAAAAATGCCTATCATGTCATAACTCTACCAACACCGAGGTAAATTGTGACACTTTTATATTGAGTGAATAAAACAAACTCTCGTATTAAAGATAAATAAAATACCTGGCGGGTCGAATATAACGAATTTTTTTTAATTCTGAATGCTGGTTAAAAATGTCTGTTGAATCCAAATTACGAATGTTTGATAAAAATAATAATGTGTACTATTTCGAATTTCATTTTATTTTAATATGGAATGGACGCTTAAGGAAGACCGAGTTTAGCGCGTTGCATCAGTGCGGTGGTTACACATCAAATCATATTTTCGAACTACTGAAAAATTTAAATATTACCAAAAGATTCGTTTTCAAATAATATAATGAAAATTCAAATTAAAGCTGTGAAAATACGAATTCAAAGATATCCCAGGCG
>DWHO01002157.1:0-13827 GCA_018247575.1 Eurytides lysithous rurik | reverse complement strand
CCACCTCACTCACCGGACGAAACGCGGAAGCAAAAATACTTCCACTTTACGCCGATTTTCTGTGAAGTCGTGGTACTAACCCGGTTAGAGCCAGCGCAATAAGCAGCGGGAACAACTGCGTGGTTCTACTACCGTACATCATCGTAAGATAGATATATCCCGTGTTATAAGGGCGTTTTACAAACGCTTTTCACGCGCACAAACGCTCTTATCTGTAGTTCGTACAAATATTTGTCCCGGATGAGAATTGAAATGATCTGCGGCGCCGAAGCCAATAGCTCAGCAAATGCGCCAAACGGGTCATCGACAAATATGGAACAATGATTATCTGTGGATGAAATATTAAACTCTTATATGTATTGATATAATGAAGATGTTTTCATGCTATCTGTGATATATGATTAAAGGTTTTTTAAATATACAAAGTGAGTTTTAAATAAAACTCATGATTTATACAACAAATAAATATATTTCCCATTAAGTTTCATGTATAAATTTTAAAATTACCTTTTAAATAACATCCATGACAACAATATCTTAATAAGTTATTTTACAATGTTCTGAAGTTGAAAACACGAAATCACAATGCTCCTATATACTTTATATAATATTAAGTTACAATTTCTCTTTCTATAATCGTAAAATTCATTAATACGTGTATATAGTATACAATACATTCATAATTTGGTATAATAAGAGTATATCTACCTCGGCTAGTTTATTCATTAGAATCCCTTCTAGTACCTATTATTTACACAAAATGATGGTCTTCGCAAGAAGTTCAATATTTCATCACGAATATTCGTGATTACTAAAGGAAAGAAATTCTGCTCACTGATTAGCTTACACCACTAACACTAAAGACTTTGAATTATGGTCCACATAACTCTCAAACTTACTTAATAAGAAAAGAAAAATACAAAATAACTCAATACGTTTATTTGATATAATACAATGGGAAATATAGGAAGTTACTGTGGCCGTAATAAATAACCTTACACATTTTATTGGCCCTTTTGAAACGATCAAGCGAAAGAATATTAAAATCGAAACAGCTTCGTCTAATAAATTGAATACCGATTTGCTTCAAATTATTCGTTTTAAATCCAGTCGGCCCTTTTATAACAACGACGTGACACTAATCATATCAAACGATTTTGTAGGTGTTCTACACAAGTTAAGGTTGAAATGAAACTAATTTACGGATTTTATTTTGTTTAATTCAATTTCAAATTCCATACGTTTTATGGTCACGGAAAAAACTGGACTCCGGAATTCTATTCTTCTACTAAGTAACTGTTCTAAACGTCGGGTGTTTGAAATCAAAGTAAACGCTATAAAATCTCTTAAAATGTTTTCATAAACACAAGAAACAAATTTAAGTGCTTTTACGTCCATTTATGTTTATTATTCATATCACGTTTAATGGTTTTTTTTCTCAGAAACTATTATATTTAATTTTTAAAAAATGACGTTACACTTTATGTCTTCGATTTTTATAGTACATAGTTTTATTTGCACCTACCATCAGTATTAGTAAGTTTTCTTCAGGCCATAATATATTTTTCCGTCATAGATAAAAACCAGTATAAACCTAGATAAAATAAAAAAAAATGTCTTTTCATTGAGAACAATTCGCTCGACTTCGGATAGCATAATAAACTTCATAGATTTGATTTAAACATTGTCACAAAACCATACAGACAATATTTCAAGCCGATATTAAAATGAAGCTTTACCACAAGATCTCTATACACTAACAACAAAGATCACGAATAACATACTTGTTTTTGTAATTGAAAATTCTATTCGATAATTGTCAGTCAGTGAAATTCCTTTGTATTATAGTTTATATGGACTCGACCTAGATCTATGGTCACGCAGTCTTTAATAAAGTAATGATTGTAACATGCTGTATACAATAACTTTTCGTTTCATATAAATACAATCGTTTATAAATCTAGTACTGGATAGGTTGTGCGTTAATTTTCTATTACTATTTATATATTTTATTTTATGTCGCCGCGGTTTTAAACTCATTATCGTTAAGCGTAACATAAAAGACGACTTTTCAAATGGATTTTTAATAGTTTTGCTTCACTTCAAATTTTACATTTTACTGAGGTAAAGCGCATTTATCATTAGGTAATCTACAATTTCGATCAAATCGACATAATGACCATACCAACATAAAATTATATATACTTTAAGAACAGTCCGTTAACGGAGAGCATTTTTTTAGAATTCCTTCGGCACTAAAATATTTACTTTATTTATATTACTCATTATTTATTAACGACGATTTTTTTTAACATCAATCTGTCATCACCTTACTGCTAGTAAATATAAGAATAAAGACAGAATGTTTTATGTAATAAACACTTAAAAACCGGTCACATTAATTCATTAAACGCACGATCATATATTCTTTGTTTAACCATAAACACTACATCGATATATTTAGGTCCTATACATTGCATTAACTGGAAAATAGTATATTATGAGGGAGTTGGAGACATTTCGCGAAAGGAAAAAAATAATTTAATTTCGGTACATAAAACACAATTTTAAATTCATGCTAAAAATTATGTATATAATCATGCTAAAATTATGATAAATTATAATAAATTTCATTATAGGAAGATGAGAATGATAAAATTACCTTTAATGAACACAGTATTTAAAATAGGAAATTATTAGTTCAAGTTATTTAATATTGTATACAAAATCGTATAAATGAAGTTGAAGATAACACAGTATCCGACGATGAAGGGAATGGCGAGCGGAAAAAGATTAAAATACATTTGCAATGATTGGCACATACGAAACATACAAAGGAATATATGTTTAAAAAATATACACATATATACATATATATACTTTTAAAATCGGTAAACATTAAATAAATTGCGATTTAAAATCGCATTCAAACTGTGCGAACAGAATGATACAAATATCCTTGAGATCTAATTTACACGAATAATGGTATTTCCAATAATACGTCATTGCAAATTGTTAATTGTTGTTTGCTCAATTGCACAATATTCTGTTGCGATGAGTATTCGGAAAAGTTTGAATATGTGAGGTAATATGTGTGGAAGAATTCAAATTAAAATCAGTGATAAGATATACGTAGAAAATATTGCATGATTAAATTTGTTGTCGCAGCTAGCTAAGATACCTTTTTGTGCTTACATAGCATGTATGTCTAGCTTTTATAACTTTAATCTGCAATTGTAAGAAATCTGCTCTTTTGGATGTTCTTATTTAGAATTTAGTCCAAATTTATCACGTTTCGAAAATCCATACCAATTAATATCAACGCTGTATATGGACGGGGGTCTTAACCTCAGTGTTATATTTATATATAATATATCATACCAATGTTCATGTAAATTAAACTTCGTATCATATCTAACACATTCTAATGCACCGCAAACTACGAATACCTAACAACATCTAGATTATACAAATACAAACATCAAAATATTAAATAAACTTTTTCAATTTTATTTTAATGTATACTTACATAAATACATATTAATTTACTAGCCACCAATAAATAAGTGACGTATTAAAAAGGACATGCTTTTTAAAACACTTTTAGCTTGTCATGTCTTTTTAACCCTTTCCCCTGTAAGCATAATCAATAAACACATTCATAGCTTAACAGGAAACCAAAAGCTATATTACTTAACATAAATATGACTATATTATTTGCTTGGAGTGCATGACGCCGATGCAACTGAATTTTTCAATGCTTAACTGGCTCGTTAAGCATTGAAACATTCAGCGTGTAGCGAATGAGGTGGCTGTCTTATAGGTCACCACCACCAACCCAACCAACACCAAGCAAAAATCAGTATATGTATGGTTGCCATATGTACATATTTATCTGCCATATTTATTATTTATCGATATTATTTTGACCCTGTGTCAGTCGTGGACAACGACCTAGGCGACCACGGCGAGCCTTTAGATCGATTTCTATCTACGATGTTTAGAATCTACGCTCTACACACGTATAGTCTTAAAAGGCCTATTTTTCTATTCCTTTACATTATTTTACTTACTTTACTATATCATTTTTACCGTAAGTAAGTGTTGTTCTAAAATATTTACAGTTTAGAAATTTGGCAGTTACGGTTTAGTGTAGAGGCAAAGTCCAAGGTTATCGATAGACATAATATAGTGTACATAGACAAAAACTTGACCGTTTTCTAATTGTAAGTCCGCTAAGCTCTATACCTACAGTGGACCCTCTACTTACGGATGTTTAGCTCCCCGAACATCGAGCGTAGCTCGTTAATAAAGTCCGCGGGTGCGCGGCGAGAAGGCACGGCGTGTGAGGTGTGACGGCGGCTGCGGCGCGGCAGGGTCGCCGGCGCCGCCGCGCGCCATCAGAGCGGGAAGCAGCGCCCAGTGCGCCGTGGTTCACTAACACCCCTCTTCCGCTTCGAAACCCCGGCCAAGTTCGCACGCGAGCTTTCTGCCTCGCTCTCGCTGCCCCCGGCACCACCGCATAGCCTTTCTGGCTCAATTGGCTCAAGTTTATGCATCGACGGCCTGCTGGATAACCGCGCACTAGCCGCTGGAGTGGACGCAGGACGCTCTGGCTCATCTAAATCTATCCGCCCAAGTTTCAGAGCTAATGTATATTCAGAACGTTCGATCACGCTGGGGGGCTCTTCGGTGACAGTCGTGTCTGCGTAAGTGGAGTCGGCCGCTGCAGAGTTTGCTCTAGGTGATTCTCCAACTACTGATAGGTAACGACGCGTGCCTGCAGATGATGGTGAAGTGTCAGGAGCTCGACGCTCCGGAGTAGCGAATACTGAGTCGGAAGCCCAACTTCGCGATTCCGATGTCTGACGCATAGTCTCGTCCACACTCCGCTGCGATGTGCGGCGGCTCGCTCGTGGGCTCTCGTCATCAATCGGACGAAAATCTAGGGCACTTAAATCGAATGGTCCAACTCGACGCCTCGACCCGTCACGACGGAAAGAAGGCCGGTGTGAAGTAAAAGCTGCATCATATAACTCACAAATACTCGTGCGATCAGAATAGGGCTCTTCATAAAGAGTAAGATTCCTAGTTTCTGTAGCATCTGATGGGGTTTCATCGGGGTTAGAAGTGACTTCACTTCTTTCAGATATGTCAAAAGTGAAACGTGCTTCGAACCTCTCTGGACTAAGCAAGGGAGCAGAACGAGAATAGTCTTCAGATGTTTGCGTTTTTTCAAGTGGCAATGGTCGCGTACCTGTCCGTCGCGGTGAGTTCCCTTCAGAATCTGTAGAGCGCTCAGAGCGAGGGGCGTGGTATATCTGACGTCGTGTTAGCGCGGGTTGGGAACCACACGGTATTCGTTTGCAACAAGTTCGTTCGTGTCGTACATCCGAACCACTGCTCCCCGTCGATTTCGAGTGCGGCGGACGTCGATGACGATCTTCCTCCCGCCCATACAATGAGATGAAATCCTCGGAACAAAACTTTTCAAAGAGCTCCTGTGAGCTTAGTCGCGTCGAACCAGTCGCGTTGTAAAAAGCCTCAGTTGGTGATCTGTCAGTGCGTTCATAAAGAGCACTGGAGCTAGCTCGCTTAGACTTATCTATCAAACCTAACTTATATATCTTTGGCAGCCGGCGCTCAAACACACCTTGAGAGTGAGCCCGGGCAGGTCCACGAATAGCATATGCACCGTCCCTCCGTTCAAGTACACGGTCCGCGGACGCGCCCCGCATGTGCGGGTGGGTCTTCGCCAGCGGCTCTGTGGGCGGAGAGGTGACAAACTCTGGTTCGTATTCGTCCTCGCCTTCCTGCGTTTCGGTGGAGGGTCCCGAGCGCTCGAACGATATGCGACCACATTCACATTGCTCTTCGTGCTCGTCGCTGACGTCACCCTCGTCGAATGAAGGTGCACGTGGACCGTGGCCGAATACACGGCGGCGCTCCTCCGCCACGGCCTCCTCGTCCTCGAGGCGTATGGACCGGCGCAGCGGTGGCCGGTCCCGACGCGGTCGGCGAGGGGCTTCGACGGTGGAGGCGTGCGGCAGAGGCGGACGCGAGGGCGCGGGGAGCAGGCGGTCAAGCGATAAGCCGCGACGGGGACGTGGTGGTCGCTGTTGCCGCTTTTCGCGAGGTGCCGCGGTGGGGCTGGTCTCCTCCGGCGTGCTCGGCAGCGCCGCGCCGCGCCCGAACTCGATGAACCAGAGTTCGTCCTTCAATTCGCACTCTCACTTTTTCTCGTTCATATCCTTATTTAAATAGTGCAACACGTAATGCAGAACGAGATCATAGCAGTATTTGTATTCAGTCTGTAAAGGGATAAAGAAGAAATTACCGTGAGTAGTTTGGAGGAAAAAATAAAAACTTTTGTTTGATTTGAAAAATACTTGCGACGTGTCCGTTCTAACTAATGTTTACTTTGTTAAATATCGGATGTGTAAACCGTAAATAACTTTTAAAATTAAAATCATAATACGCGTTGCAGCAAGATTGTCGTCAGCTTCATAAATTTTCTATCCTTTTTTTTTGCTTTTGGTAAAAAATATCTAGGCTCACCATGTTCTCGACAAGTTGCGGTCGATGGCGGCGCACTGTTTTGACGGCTTGAAACACATCGACCTCGCCGTGTTGAATTACTTGTTCAATACAAGCGTTCGCCGCGCAGTACACGCCCGCCCGACTCCTCCCATCTCTACATTGAAATAAAGCCACGTAAAAAATCCAGTAAATTCTAGTGAAACATATGTTGCGAACATTGCAACGATGCCGTAAGGCGTACGAAGTACAATTCTATAGAATCGGAGCAATGCTTTTGAAATATATAATGTAAGATAAAGTATCGACTACACCGGATGTGGAAATGTTTTTATGTAGCCAAGTGCAAGCAAGTCAGTTAATGGTAAGCGAATGATTGCACCTTACGTTTTATAGTAACAAAAAAGTTCTGTTCTTTGGGTAACGGTACATAGATGTAAAACAAATGGCAATAGTTTCATTTTAATCGGATCAACACATAACTCTTCTGAATTCTTCAATTATTTTGTTAAAGCGGAAGTTATTTAGGGATTTCATCGGATTTTAAATTCCAGACACAGAGCAGTTTGACTATAAAATGTCGGAAACGTCGGGAATTTAAAATCAAGTGAAAGGCGAGGAAGTCTGTAAATAAGTTAAATTTAAGCAATTTGTAGTATTCGCATAAAGACAAGGAATGTAATTATAGATAACTTAAATCTAAATAATATGATTCGAAGTGACATACGGGGATACGACGCACACAGGGCCGTAGTCGGTACGCTGCCGCCATCGCTCTACCATGTTCATCAGCTCGACCAGCGAGTTGGTCGATGAGGGCACTTTGTGGCCCATCGGCCAGCAAGTCAGTTGGAACAGTTGGACAGTTTTCGGCGGCGCTTTCACACCGGCCATAAGCTCAGTCAGAGAGACGATCTACGACATTAAATATTTATAATTACAAAATTTCCAAAAATTGTATAAGTAAACCCTTCATAGACTATTCGAAGTAACGGCGCTTGTTTTACTTGGACACAATTGGTTATCTTATTATTTTTTTTATTTGAGAAAGAAAAAACGCTACTCCTAATTTAAAATAGAAATATCTTGAGTTATAAGGGAGTTAGAAATACAAAAATTCACAAAAACATACGATATATTCACGTGGACAACCGCCCAGATCCAGAATAAATATTTGCAGTTCCTACAAATATTTGCCCCGAGTGGGAATCGAACCTCAACCCGTGACGCCGAAGCCAATAGCTTAGAAGTTGCGTTGACAGGTCAATAATTATTTTGGCTTATTAATAATATTTAAATATTAATCTATCATCATACCTTTTTGTTGATTCTGAAAATCCACGTTTTGATATTAGTGTAATGATTGTGAGATACGTGATCAATTGTGAACACTGGACCATATTTTTTAGAATGTCGTCCTTCCGGCCAAAACGGGGGGTATTGTTGCTGGAATATTTCACTTAACATTATTGAAGTTAAGCAATGAATACAGTTAATAAATAAAGAAAATTAATTTCTGAATGTCGCTAAATGTTTAATTATACATACAGAGTTTTTCGGTGGAACACATAGTACCACAACTGCGGCGCATTCATAATCATAAACTAGGGACCAAAACTCTCCTTGAGTTCTCATTAAAGGCCATTCCGTAACAATGTACTCACGGGGTTTGGTGTAACCCTGAAAAGTTACGAAATCATTCATTGTGCTATTGCTATATAAACGATACCGAAAGTAAGAGGTATTTCAATTTGAGGTATTTCTTTCTTACGTCTACAAATACGGCGTTGATGTAGTCGGTAAAACTGTTCCCTTGGAAGGAGGTTAGATACGGGCGAAAATTGTCAGCTGAAAACAATTGAATGATTTAGTTTTTTTGGACATTTTCAAAGTCAAAGTCAAAAATTCTTTATTTAAAATTGGATTGTTTACAATCACTTTTTGACGTCTATTCTACTAAAATAACAATAATCTTTAAATATAAATTTCTCTGATGATGCAGATTTAATGATGACTTACGTGGAACAACTAATACGTCACGGTTCTTCTCCCTATTATCTCCGCGATGACCGCCAGCGCAATCGCCAATCGTGAACCTCGGTGTCTGCTTGCAAATCTGCTGATACTCCTTTTGGTACTCATTCAGCTTGGTCACCGGATCTCTCTGAGATTTCTGTTTTAGTCTTTGTGAGAGTTCCGAAACCGGGAACCACGATATGCCGCATACTACGTGCTCTTCTAAAGTGTCGTATACGAATTTGTATTGTTCCTAAAATTATAAATCAGCGTAAATTAATAAATCATTGACTTTTATGCCTAGGAGTAATATAAACAAAATATGTACTGAATACAATGTATATATCGAATATACTCGCTTTACAATGTATATAGTATGTACATTACGACTAGAAAAGACGTATACCTCGTTCTCTATAAGACCCTTGCGAGATTGTCGCAGTTTCTTAAGATATCCAAACACATCAAAACAGTCTTCCTCTTCAGCTAGTTCCAAATTTGCATCGATAGCCAAATATACACCGGAACGGCCCCCTCCGTCACTAAATGAAGAGGAAATAGAAAAATTAATTCCCTGTAACAGTTTTTTAATAAAAGTAAGTTGGATAAACACTCACTTGCAGTGCACTACCATAGGACCAGCTGCCGGGTTGGTCGCTAACCTTCTCCCCACAACGGCCCTTACCCGTCTTCTGAACTCAAGTAGCGCATTGCTGAAGGGGCAAGTGTGAGAGTGCCATTGAGTATAATGAAACTGCAGAATGAAGCGCTCCTCTACAACAACCTGAATGAAAATAAAGCTACATTGAGCCGCGTTCAATTTTCGTTAGAATTTCTTTCCGTGCTAGTTTCGCAACAGCATTGGCGGATATTTTCTTTAATTTCAACAACTGGTTCTTTTTTTATTCTCTTACTTAATTCCCTTAAATATATTTTTTAACGTAAGTTAAAGGATTTATACTTACTGGTTGTTACGAATAGTAACATTGTAAAACATTGTGAAAAGAATGGATATCATTTCTGAGTCCATTCTTCAAATGTGGTTTTAACATAACTTTTAGTTTTTGGTATAGAACGCAAATAAATGTATATTTACATCTTTCTCGCTTTTGTAAAGCCTGAATGTTCGAATGTGGAAGTTCGCCAACTCCTCTTCCTGAACAATGCCCACGCTGATATCTCCATATGTTTCATCTTTCTCTTTGCTAGGCGGCCAGTATTGGACGCACATAACCTATAAATAAAAGGTCTAAATTAACGGCTAAAATTTAAGGACTTGCATTTTCTATTGTAACATTGTGATTTAAATCAATAAAATTTAAATCAATATATCGTGAAGTAATGGATAAACAAATCATAGAAGTGACGGGTAAACATTTGTTTTGTACAAAGTTTTTAAACTGTATTCAAAGTATGTTTAATTTATCATTAGACATAAGTTTTGTAAATCTTTATAGTTAGAAGACGATTTACGTGAGTTCATTTTAAAGTATAATTTAAATTACCTTTATGAAGTCGAAAGTTTTTGTCAGCATTACTATCGCAGCAGCGCGTTCTTGCCAAATCATACGCCAGAAATCTAGTACAGTCTCCTCAGTTGGCCCCTGTGTCACTATATACGCATTCGGCTTTAATATACTCTGTGGACAGGTGGACAGTTTTGCGTGAGATTAAGTTGAAGCAGTTTCTGACGCAAATTTGTTTACAGTTATGCTTCGTATAGTTAGTTTTGCGTAAATAAGTTACCAAGGTGTCAAGGGAATGGAAGGAAGGAACCGGGAGCTTGGTCGAAAGGATGTCGGCTACATAATATAAAGTTGAGGTCTTCAAGGCGAGCGTAAAAGGTATTCTATGTTATTAAGTATAGCTTTGTTATACGATAGTTCCGGCTTCAATAAATGATGATTTGGTTTATATAAAACAGAAGCATGAATGTTGACACAACTTTATTTATCTTAATCTTACATAATCAAGTTAGAAACGACATTTATCCCAGACAACTTATATCCCATGTACAGAGTTGGCCTGTGCCTAGCAGTTGGACATACATAGGCTGTTTTTTACTTCATTATTAAATTGTTTAAAGAACCTTAACTTGAATCCGTATGAAAAACTTTATTAGTTTAAATTTCGATTAATTGTAAAGTATTGCCTTGGTTATGGAAAAGTTTTCTATTATATTTTCCCAAACCCCTAGCCATGAGTCAAAGCCGTAACTCTCCAGCGGCTTACGTAGTTTTTCAACTTCTTTAAATTTTAAAATCTCTCCGCTCTGATGAAGGTTTAAATTTTAAAAGATGTTGATTGTAGCATTGCGCATATCGTACAATTGCAAAGTAATCCGTTTTATGTAATACGTAAATTATTGATGTTGATGTGACCATGTTTGTTATAAAAATATATATTTAAAATGACGATAAAAACCTTTCATAAGGTTTCAAACATGGATAGTTCAAATCTGTACATGTGTAATATAAATTATTACGATAAGATTAAACCACATCTGTTCTTTAATTGAACTATTACTAACTACTAAAATTATCATACTTACGGCTTATTATAATGTATGCATGAAAATTATTTAATACTTACATCTATGTAGGAAGCATTAATGTAGTCGGAATCTGGCTCACGATCTACGGTGTCCAACACCACTCTGTTGTAATCGTCTAAAGGCAAGATATTATTAATTATTACATTAATTACAGAATTATCTAAGAGAAATGTTTAAAAATTTATCTCGATACGGGTGCAAACGTTGTTGCACCGTCTTGGTTAAACTTTTTGTTTAATTTGGTTTAAAGACATGTATGTGTTCGCATGCTTTTAGATAACTAATACATATGTACTATTTTATTATTTTACATTGTATAAAGTTTATATGACAACTCGTTTGGCGCAAATCCTAGGTCGTTCGCTTTGATGTCGCGAGACAATAATTTATAACTTACATACATTTGTCTCGGATATAAGTGATTTTATATATGTATGTATGTCCTTACAAAACGTCCTTACAATATTATTATTTGCAGCAGGAGCTACCAAATAATTTAAATTAATGGTTTGGGGTTTTGAGTCAAAAGAGCGCGCACCGAAGCCTCTTTGTTCAAGGATTTCTTTCGTAGCAAGTTCTTGTTCTTTTATTGTGTCAAAGCCATGGTTAAGTTCATCAATAACTTAAAGTCACATTTTAAGTTATTTTACTGCAACGCCGTGAAATTCGGTTTTTTCCTCAGTTATTCAATTTAAAATATATTTAACAAAACGTTGTATATATTATTTCCCAGAGAATGTAGGAATTCGTTTCAATTTATTTGAAAGGAATTGTGTATATCTCAGTGTTTCTTGAATGGTTATACAAATGTAACTTACAGGGCGTCACTTTCTGGTTCTGGTTTTTATGTTGATTTGTTTTCTTTGTTGCATGTCGACAAGAGTGTGACTCTACTTTCACTGCAGTCTGCAAGAGAAATAATATCATTAATAAAATTACATTATTTTTTGTACGCTAACATGGTTGTATTAACAGGCAGTGGCGGTACTACCATAAAGCCCAAAAGCCCGGCTTGCCCTACTAAGGAGTAAAATTTTTAAATCCTAATTAGCACGACTTCCCTCAACGCTCAAATATAAAAATAAATTATTCAGGAAATATGTATATAAATAAATATAAATATGTATATGTATACGTTACTTGGTTCTGAATCTCTGATAGCGTGGATTTTGATTCCAAATTTTTATTTTCGATGTTTGCCACGATTAAAAGCAGCCTACGTCAGTGTTCGTCTCGTTAAAATCAAACAGTATATGGCTACATTACTTCATTGAAGAAAAACAAATGAACAAACAGATAGTCATATTTATTATATTAGTACGGATTGAATGACAAAGGAATGTTGAGTTATAAATTTAGTGTGATAATAATAATTAAGCAAACCATAACGCAGACGAATTCTTTCAGGGCCATAATTTAAGTCCAATATCGGCATTAGACAAATAACGTGCTAATTCAAAGCAAGACAAATTGAAAAAAAAAAAAGATATATAAATAAAGAACAAGAAAGCAAAGTCAGGCAAGCATAAATTAGTGAATTGGTAAACATGGTTTTGGTTAACACTAAACTAGACAAATATAACGATGAAATAAGCTTGTACCTATGGTGTCGCATTTCTTTTAAATTTATTCCTTACATCCTAGAGACTTGCATCATTTAAAGTGATTCAACACTGTACCTGAAATTCCAGTTTGTAGAGAACGGGGAATTTCCTTCTTTGCTCGCAAAGCTTCGGGAAGTTCTTCAGTTCCACGGGACGGTCCGGTATGGTCTCCGATATAGAACCGTTTTCATCCACTGTGGAAAATAATAACAACTTATTATGATGTTCTTATTTGCATTAAGGTTGCATTGGTTGGACTGTTACTATACAAAGATCACTAGCAGTTAACATACTCTGCACTCATGTGTATATTTTGTTTTAGAATCTTTTTTTTTCAATGTTTACTGTTAATTAATATGACAACGTTATTGTTTGCTAGGTTTGTGTACTAATCCGTTCGTCGAATAATTAATCCTTTGATAACCATTGAAGCCATTCAACGGATTATAGTATAATCCCTCTTTCGCATAAACTCTACAACTATGATGCTTATATAAATAATCTGTTAATTTGCATGATTGTGTTTTGTTTTCTTTTTCAATTCCTAAGTTCAAATACATTTTTTAAAACTTGTACTGAATGACACTTTTATGATTTTCATACCATTCACCCCATTCATTTTCATAATTTTAGTTTTATATGTGAGTAAAAAAGATGTTGGTGTGTTTTAGGTAGGATCTTAGTTAAAGGTAACGAGAGATTTATCTTTCAATCTGAAGTCAGTATTGGCTTAAGGTATAATTACTTTAATGGACTAAATATCTTTTGAATATTAGTAGAATAATAAGTATGCTAGGCAAAGTTATCGAGAATTTTCTAAATTTCATACATTTGAAAGTATCGTTAGACGTTAACAATTTAAGTTTAACGTTAAAAATACTCTCGGAATCAGAAGAAGAGGACTGATATCGATTGTTCTGCTGTCCTAAACGCCTAAGTATCAACTTAGAATCGTATCGAAGTCACAATCAAATAAAAAGGTATCATTTATTCTAATTTTACGGTGGTAGAGCCACGCAGCTGTACCCGCTGCTGAATGGGCCGGCTCGAACCGGATTAGTACCACGATCTCACAGAAAATCGGCGTGAAGTGGAAGTGTCTTTTTGCTTCCGCAT
>DWHO01002156.1:0-13827 GCA_018247575.1 Eurytides lysithous rurik | reverse complement strand
ATTTGGCCATGGAACAAACTCTTTTAAAAATTTTTGAATAACTTTTAACAAATTGAACAAATGAAGCATTATGATTAGGTTGGACGTTTAGTTTATTTATTGGAAATACTATAAAAACTGGTGGCCATTGATGACTCATAACATGATTGTTCTCAAAGTATACAATAGAGGTCGAATTAAACCAATAGGTAGAGAAATTTAATGAAGGCGAGCACTTAGACGCAAATGGTGACGTCGCGCCGCTATGAGTGTCTTCAATTGAGCAGATGATGATTCAAAAACATTGACACATCTGTTGCCTGTGCCATACCAGCATCATTTAAGCAAATAAATATAGTAAATTTACGGACCTTGTACGGTAATTTCATGTATTTTCAATAATAAAAACATATGTAAGATATAATACACGTATATCGTACCAAGTTCGAAATTTTAAAGATTCATAAATTTAAACATATTTATTTCTAAACTCTAGAAAAATTGTCTTTAGTTTCAATGATTATGCTTACATAAATTACCTATCTTGTACTTTTTATAGAAAAAATTATTTAATTATGATAAAGTTTTCATTACGTAAATAGTTACATAACCTTAATATTGCTTGACAAAAATTGATATAAATTAACATTAAAATTACGATCTCTAACTCTTATTGTATTTTTATTACTCCTGTTGTTTCTTAATTTGTATAAAAATTTTTTTTTAATAATTTTATGACCATATATCTAATTTTCAGTACTCGAAATGAGTAGTTAAGTTGTAAGTCTATTATTAGACATAAGACCTTTTGTACACTTAATTGGCAAATAAACGTTTGAATTTGAATTTGCTTAAGACGTTATAACCTACGGAAGATATAAAATATAAACTTAACAAATAATAAAAGCGCCAAGTAACCACGTTAACATTTTTCATCTTCTATGACAATTCTTACATTGTACAAAAAATAAATTACAAAATGCATGAGAGTCGCCTCGTCCATGATTACTTTTTTATTAAGCCACGAAGATGTTTTTTGAATTCCGTAACAATATTTTAGAGCTGATATCTAACATTAAAGTTGTATACAAAATATTCGACATTTTAATTAATCAACAGTGACTGATTCTGGCATTTTATCTTTTCCGTCTATTTTGAAACAACGGAGTTGTAAAATAATTTTCGTTATAAAATTCTGAGTGCATGTTGCGTGCAATTTTCTGAAAGGATATACGACTTATGTCCAAGGGGCGAGCTTACGCTAAGTACAGTAATGATAATTTTAAGTACGACTATTGCTTGCATCGTTCCTTCTTACTATAAAGTTATTGAGTTTTCTTATATTGCAATTCTTCTAATAATAAGGTTTTGTCAAAATCGACACTCAATTTTAAGCTCCGAAAGAATGGTCTGGAGAGAGTGCTTTGCACAGAATGTATACCTAATAAATTTATTATGTTTCTATTTTAAATAATAGAAATATGTACATATGATTTTAAGTTAGTAATAAAAAAGGCTACTATTAGCAATTATTGTAATTAAGTTTGGATTCTGAATAGCGCTTAGAACAAGAGTTCTTTCATAGTTTTGATCATACCGTTATCGGTTGTGATACAAAACTGTCCAAAGATCTGTAGGGCTATGGTCAAAATTACATTTGTAAATCTTTATACTTGATTTTTCAAAAATCCTTATCGCGGTTTATCTTAGATACCTGTCTTTTATACATCTCGTTTATTAATTTCTCTCTCATTTCAAAAGCTTTGTACTGTAGTCGTCTATCTAATTTCACAAAACTCCAGTTTTTTGCAACAAGAAACCATAGCCTCATTTGTTATTTAATTTCCTAAAGATAATTTTCTTGTTTGTTTAATGTCGTTAAATCTACCATCTACATGGTATAAATTAGTAAATAAATTAAATGTCAAAACAGAAACTTTTAAATGTAAGACCGAACGTCGATTCGGGCGGCAGCTGCATCAGGTCAATTGGCAGTGACCCTCAGATTAAAAGACGGCCAATGTAAAAAGCGTTGTCGTTCTTAACGAAGTTGGGTCCGCCGGGGCTCTTTAAATTATATGCTTTAACGAGGTTAGTCTCAGTAGCCTTCTTGCAGGCATGTTAGTGCTGTTCTGATTCCATGTCCGCCATGCTCTTGTAGCATAAAGAAGAGAATTGTTATAAGTTTTAGTCGTAATTAAAATTAGTCCGAGTCGAATAACTGAAAAATTTGTAATTGTGAAACTTGTGCCAAAAACTTTCGTTTGCCACATTCTTCCCTTTTTAGCTTTTACGGGATTAGTTGTTGGTCTTAAATACTAACATATTTGGAAAAAATGTATTTTCATCCCATTTTCTCCCACGAAAGATTTCCTGTTAAGGTTTATTACCATCATCCATACTAACGAACGGAACATCACTAAAGCTTGAGATACACAGATGCGTGTTATTAAGTCGCCGAACTTACAACACATGCGGGTGACCACGTGTTGGTAACTTTTTCTAAACAGCCTCGTCGTGCCTCGAATTGCCTGAGAAAAAGATTTTTTACAAAGATTATATCCGCTTCTCGTGTTAAGGGCAAAATGTGAAACTGCTGAGACTTCAATTGGTCGTTCGTATTTTGTTTAAACAATAGTTTACGTTATAAAATGTTATATTGCGTGTATAAGACTAAACAATATCATTACTATTACAGTGTGTAGTAAACTAACTACCAGCTAGTTTTAAAATTAATTTAGCAAAACAAATAACAAAACGTGGTTTGTTATGATTTGCATTATTGTAAATATCAACAAACTTAATACCAAGGAATTTAGAACTTATTATTTCTTTTCTTTCATTTCAATTTGAGCTTATTCACTGTTTAAATTAGGCTGTAACCCGTATTATTTAGCTGAGTGTCGTGCACGACCCTGGAATGCGATGGATATATTACTCGTGTGCAAACAAAATACGTTTCGCCAGAATCCTTCGCTCGTTTAGGAGTTATGAGTGAAAACAGGTTGCCGCGGGATGCCCGCAACGGTATCAGTTCGATGCCCGGCTTTATTACGGCTGGTACACCGCTCACCGCCTTAAATATGTACTACATTACATCTATATTTTTTACCTCTTAATAATACATTTTACTTTTACACGCTTATTACAACATTCAAATTTTTTGATTATTTTATTTAAAAATTTAACGAATATGTGTGGTTTTTCACTTAACACACTATTGTTTAGTAAAATCAAAAACTACTAGTACTAACCCATAAACGAATGAAATGTTCCGCACACTTTATTTGTGTTGTACTCCGTTTATTTGTTCTGGCCACTAGGAAATTTGATGAACAAAAAAAATATATACAAAACCCGATGAAGAGTTTTCCCGCGTAAACGTGAACATGTGCGGGCGTCATGGCGACGGTTCCCAGTGCGCGTGGGAAACGCGCGCGCCATCTTGCGTCGTCAACCATTTTCAGCGACGCGCGGCGTTTTTGCTCGACGAGATAAATTAATATTGTCGTCTGAAGAGACAATAAATCGGTCCTCATTCGCATGCACCGCCTGCATTCCTACCGTCAGTTTTTGGTAGGGCACGCCAAAAAAGTTAACTTTAGATGTTGACTGACAACGGGTGAGAATGGAACAACGTAACGTATTCGTTCTTGAAATGGATATGTTAGCATCGCGTTGTAATATTATGAGCATCATAAAACAATTATAATTTCGAGGAGGAAAGTATAAGAGAATATGAATACTGATTGAACTGTACGAAATGTATTATGATATATTTGTATTTAAAACACGATGATGTTGGACTATGACGTTTCCAAGCTCTGTCACATAAAAGTAACACTTTGACAGGTAAAATATTTTAAAACTTTTTGTTGTTAACACGCTGCTTTACATTAAACATAAATGTTAATTACCTTTTCTCGATTAACACTTCGATCGAAAAACCTTCCCCGTAATAGGCCTATACGGATGTCCGTTTTATCGACAAACAATACTCAACAACTTCCGAGTAGACCGTCGCTCTCATAAACACGTTCACTGAATGGGTCGGATGCAACACTGCACTTTCATTCATGTGTCCTGGGTAAGACATCTTGAATAGAAGCCAACGTACTGTAATCTTGCGAGACCGCGGTTGCTCACGCAACGCGCGAGTGGTGCAAATAAGAAACGGCAGCGGGCAACTAATTATTGTGTTCTTTAATCAATAAATTGTCATATTAAAATAAGTCATTATTTTCCGTAGAACTAAAATAAATCGCCGCCTTCCTGCGCCCTGCCTCCTTTTGTCTTGTATTTCCTAATTTTACCGTTGCCATTTTAATTGATAAGAAATCGAATCCCTCCCATTCCCATCTTAAGGTCGACAACGCAAGGCATTTGATGTTGCAGATGTTTGCAGGCTGCGTTCGCGTATCATCAGATATGCTTGCTCGTTTGCCTCCTAATCAAGACAAAAAATATTATTAATAGTTATATTTAAAAACACCCCTTAGTTTCCCAATTACTAAATGGAATGTACTAATTGTATTTTGTTAATGATGTACATACACATACAAAAGTTGAAATTAAGTAAAAGGAAATTTTTATGAGCTCTTTCATTTAAGTCCTACGTTTATTAAGTTTTATTAAGTTCAAATTTGTAATTAACTTTATTGCACATTTTAATAAGTAACACACATTCGACAGACAGTAAAGGATAAAAAGATAATAAAACAAATTCATCTGATTTGAGTATCTGCAAAAGCATTTCAAGACTTTTTAAAACATTTTTTACTACTAAAGTTATAAACTAAAGGAATATACTTTAGTTCCCTTTATAACATTTGTGGGCAATCCAGAAAATACTTTTTATTGTTGTACTAATTAATGTTATAGTTTAAATGAGTAGGATAAAGTCAAACCGGACAAAGGGGTTTGTATTAAGAACTAGGGAGCTTTATAATGGGAAGTAACAAGCACATCCGTCGTTTCGCATTGAACAACATATAAATGCATTGGAAATACGTGTTCAACTTTCTATTAACTATTAGTTAAGTTAAAGATGGATAATTTAGACTATTGAGTATTAATATTGGAGGTTTATAGTCAAGCACTTTCTCGGCTAGCCGGTCTACATCCGGCATCTCACTCTAAGAGGCAAGTCGCTTCGGCCGGACATCGACCGGGTTGGCCGCGTTATGAAATACCGCCATCCTCCATAACAGCTATTAAAATTCAACTCCATTTCGCTTTAACTCGGCGTCAGTGACGCTTATGTCGATTGCCCCAATCTGTCCGTTCGCATTGACCAATCCAATCGAGTTTGCATATTTGCGAATAACGTTTCCTTCTCTCATATTTACCGTCGTCAATAATCGATTCGCTTTATTCTCAACTCGCCACGAAAGCTCGTTGCATGTTAATTGCTTATATAAAAGTTTAATAGCCACTAAATAAGATCCGCCATTAAGGCTTAAGAAATTTAACAAGTATTCCAGCTAATGTCGGCCGCGGAGTCATTAGAGACCGGTAGGTACATCAGCGGGGGTTTAACGATTGCCGAATGAATTTAATTAGTATACGCGTATTCCATATGTGGGTATTACATTTTTCGAGTGCGATTTCATATAATCGCGACGAGGGATTCATTTGTAAACTGACAACGCGCTTGGGTTGTATTTACATTTGCTGAATTATTCTAATCTATACAAATGCTGCGAGATATGCTAATATCGGTATGCAGCAAGCGATCGGAGCCCGGCAGTCTCAATAGGCCGCCGTTCAAAATAGCATAGCTAATGAACAGCTCGACGCACAGAAATCGCAACCGCCTGCGTCTCCCTATTGGTTGGGATTTGTCTTCTCTCCGCGCCGATTGGCCGCATCCCCACGGGCAAAAGCGATAATTGGCGCGGAGCACGCGATTTGATACTTTAAGACATCGGGATAGGATGAATGGCCACGGCGTATGTAAATCGGTGATGTTACGAAACTGCCGTTCTCCGTAAGTGGCGAGGAATTCAACGCACGCGCGCGATCGCTTGTACTGCGCGCCTCCAGAATACGATATTGTAGGGTTAAAGTCCGTTTATGGTCTGCATTTAGATTTGTTTTACTTATTTTAGGATCATGGGCAAGCTAGTGATTGTTGGTCGGCATCGACTTACGACCGGCTATGAGCTTGGCGTAACAGAATGGACCGTAGTTATGTCGCCACGTTCGAGGCGACACTTTAAATTTTATCAGAAAACATAACTTCAGAGAACAATCTCTGTGAGACCTTTGGGTAGTTATTATATTATAAATGAAAAAAAAACTTCTAATAACAATTTAATTTCGTCTACGCCCATTTTACATCAAGCAACTAACTAACACTATTATGACATTATCTTATTGTTAACTATATTTTCAATGAACCTAAGATTATAAATTAATTTTAAATATTAATCATTTAACTTACTCCGCAAAGTATGGTGTCAAGAACGCTCATTGGGTTTCCCCGTTGAATGATTATACTTAACTTTACAGCAAGAAAAGAACCAATCCTCTATCCACCAGTCGTAATAATAATACAATATATAGGAGACAAATCTTAGGAGTTTGAAGGTGCCAAGAGTCTCTACAGCGAAAAGCGCAAGTCAATAATTCGCTCTGACAGAGTCTATAATCTTTTTAAATATACTCCTAAATAGATACTTTCTACACTATAACCCTGATTTAAAACGGACCATATATTTATATTTTTTAATTCTAGAATTTTTAAAATGACGGTTGCGTTTTCTTGAAACAAACATCTTACCTACTCACAAATATGGCGTCGAATTGTTGAGTATAGTTATTTATAAACAATCCACGATATTGCGCTATTGTGTTGTACAAAAGTAACATCGCGAAATGGCAACTCGTTATGTAAATGACTCCGAGCAAGTCTTACGTAGAAACGCACGGCGAAGATACCCTTGATTGAATCGCGTACACTTATTGAGAATTTAGCCAATTGACTTATTCATCGAATAGTGCAAGTACGTCACCGCCTTGCAACCGACGCCGAAGCTTCAATAAGCGTTTTAGCAAATATGCATCACTAAAACGAGAACAATCATAATCCCGCTTTGACCTTTAGCTTCGTTGACTTTTGACTTTTCTACATGATTCAACAAAGATCAGAAGTCGACAGAACTAAAATATGGTTTCGAACAAAGAAATTCTATAACTGGTTTCTTTTTGATTAATAATTTCTAGCTGCTATTGAACATTATAAACCTACAATCGGTTCATTAATCTACACTTGGGGAGCGAGGAGCCAGCAAGATATTTTCGATAATAAGTCCGTACTTACATAAGGCCTCCGTGGGCCTATGGTAAAATACGGCGTCGGTAAAATTAATTAAATGATAATTAATTTGAAGGCAAATTTTAACTTTATTCAGAGAAAAAATTAAAGACAACTCCCAACACACTATTGAAATTATTAACTTTTCGAACGCAATGTATCCATCGCCGCCTAACCGATACCAACACGATACAACGACGGAGTTATTGAGACAATATCACGCAACTGTCATTGTCGACTCCTCAGTGATTACCCGTTAGGGACTAAGAAATCGTGTAATAGGAAACACCGTTGCGAGATGACACCGGCTTGCCGTTATTCCGCGCGTTTCAATTCACATGTTCCCTTTCGTGTTTTTGCATCGATTTAATACGATTGTCCGCTGTTGTACTCCATCTATAAAACCCGTTGTGCCACCAGTATGATATGCATCTGTTGGGCTACCCTTTGTTTATGCAACTATTTAAAATGAAGAGGCTTCGATAGCATTTAGATATATGGTATTATTCTCACTCTATTAGTTAATCTCTATTTTCGAAATGAATAGCATACGTTTTGGACTCAATTATAATATTTTCGCCGTAAAAATGTTAGTGGGGTTGAATTGAGTTGCTTTAAGGGTAATAGCAAGTACACAACTCATATCTTGTCTAACTTAGGTTGAACTAATACTATAGTTTAGTTTATACATCAGTCTTCCACGTTGTTTAGAAAATTGAATTTTGTTAATACGTGCATATAATACATGGCAAGAAATAAACTAATATGTGTGAAAATATAATTATTGCTAATACTTTTATATGATTACAGGTTTAAAACTAAATTACTGAGTTCTCGAACTCGAATCATAACGCTGTTAGGACGACTTGGGGGTTAAAAATCTTCTGATATTTTCGCTAATATGCCTCCTACGAGTAAGAAACAGCATTTTTAAAAAGAAACAGTGTAGCCGGAAGCCGTTTTTTAATAAGAACCCATATCTAGAGCAGGGTTCTTTTTCGCTACAAAAGAAGACAAATGGGTGGATCGTTGAAAAGTGATCGCCGGCCATGGTCTTTAAAATGTGACCGCACAAAGCCTAATTAAGCGAAAAGCAAAACTCATATGTGTTTTTATGAGTATTTTGTATGTAAAACTCCATTTAGAGTAAGATAGATAATATTGTTGAAATAGAAAGCTGTGAGAAGTTATAACTTCTTATATTCATTACTACTTATTTTCTTACTGACGTTCTTTCTAAAATTTTGTATAAAAATGGCAACCAAATTAGATAAGCTTTTTGTTGGCCGCACCATTTTTTTTTCAAAATCGAGTGCGAACCCACAATACAATGCGTGGTGAACATTTGGCGGGGTGACTACTTAAACCACTGCTCCATTCGTGAAAAAAAATAGACAAGATATTAAATAAGGCCGGT
This sequence comes from Eurytides lysithous rurik, assembly GCA_018247575.1. Lineage (NCBI taxonomy): Eukaryota > Metazoa > Arthropoda > Insecta > Lepidoptera > Papilionidae > Eurytides > Eurytides lysithous. Next base: position 5,113 of record DWHO01002156.1, on the reverse strand, counting down.
AAATATAACTTATATCAGCTCAACAACAGTCAACTCAGCGAAGATCTGAGATGAAGCTGTCATTTGAGATGAATATCAAGAAGAGAGCATGTGGGAATATTGTAAAAATAAATAAATATACCAATCTGTCGAACCCTGATATCACAAGTTACGCGGCATAAAGTGAACAGTTCGAAACGGTTAGATGTCGCGTTTTCGTTAACAAAGACGTATTGGGAGGTTGCGCAAAGGCCCGTGTCGGTGAAAGTGCTCAATTCACGGCTCGCCGCAACCTCTACACTTAAGACAGACGACAGATATCGAGTCGCGTTCGTAACACGACAGATACCGTTGATATAACTACAGTCTAATAATAATCAAACGTTTACAGCGGTAGTGTTATTTTCTGAATTATCAAATCAGATCAAAATGTTTTTATAACTAAGTCAAACTTAATACGTCTTCTTTACGACACTGCATACAAAATATACAAAAACAATACAGATACCAATGGGGACATCCGATAATTTACAAACAAGACATTATGGGGCGTGCAATGGGCGGTTACCAAGCTAAATTACTGTCGTGATGGGGAAATAACACAACGCCTGTGCCAATACCATAGAATTTGTCTCGGTGTCGGCCACTCTAAAACAATTGTGACTGCCAATCACTCCGTACTTCACTCGTAGTTTATTTAGTTCATGTCGATTGAATCCTATTTCGTTTCAAAAATTGCTATTAGTTCCGGTTTTTTTATAATCCCAATGATTCTAACGGAGGAATATTTGCAAACTTTACGACAATCACTCTGCTCGTAATAGGTTATATCGCTCTCGCAGAGTCCTTCTGGGGAGGTACCACTGCACTTTCTATCTTTCTACCGTTGAGAAGCAAATAGGGCAATGATGCGCTATGTTGAAACATTACTATTCGGCAATGAGATATGAGCTCCAGGTGGTGAGATCAAGGCAGATTCAAAAACTATGCGCCACTATTTCACTGTTGTTGCAGGCTAACTTGTAGCTTACCATTAGATACGCTAATTGTTCGTTTAAAACTAAAATTAACGACATTTTTTTATGGTTTAGACTGACAAACGAGCAAGCGTCTCACCTGATGGTTAGCGATCACCGCCGCCCATGGATGTTTGCAGCCTTACAAAACTCCACCTCACTCACCGGTCGAAACGTGGACGTAAAAACACTTCCACTTTACGGCCGATTTTCTGTCAGGTCGTGGGTTCTACTTTTCCGGTACGTGCCGGCCCATTCAGCAGCGGGAGCAGCTGCGAGGCTCTACCAACGTAAAACATTTTATTGCTTAAACCTTATTACACTGTTCAGGAGTTTCTGGTGGATCAAAATGAGTGGAATTTAATTCATTGATTCGTGCATGGGATAGCTATTATATATACATTGTATTAAGGTATATTAAAAGAGCAATAGCACATACTGTAACGGTATTTTAAAAAAGCGATTTTTGCGTTTCTCGCCGGCTCTTCTCAACAGCGTTCTCACGAGCAAAATGTAAAGCTCTTGTATAGGCCTATTTGAACAAATATATTGTGATTTGATTTCGTCACTTCATCTCCTGGCTATTATTAAAAGACTTCAGCATATTCTTATGTTTTACATTCCTAGATGAATGTTTTTATTAGCAATTTCAAGAAAAACATCCAAAGTTTAACTACTGCTACTGGTAGAATCACGGTAATATTGGTGTGCATGTATTTGTTTATAACTCAGCTATGTCTAAATGCAAAGCTAAATTCGCATGAAGCTCAGTCGACTTATCAAAGTGCAATTGCGAAATTAATGAAATCATGTCGTCGACGTCTGTTGAAACAGCTACCGGAACCTTTCGAACGTATTTCATTATAGACACTCGGCTACCTGTAATGGAGGCGGTCTGAGATTCGAGGTCAGCGTATGGCAGGTTCCCGGCTTCGAGGAATCGGGGCATAGACACTTAGACAAATCTCCGTGTATGGCCAACGACCGTTGTCACTGCCGTCGTTTTTATACGACGTAACGGTCCGTCCAGCCTGGCCCGTATGTAATTGCAGTAAGTAGAAGCTGTTAACTGTGCGTTGTTATCGACAAAAAGTCGTTTATTTATTACCAATGTCCCGTCAAGTACGTTAGTAGAGAAACTAACGGGCGTCGGAAAAATTAATTACGCCAGCTGCACGCCGTTCGTTTGCGGCGAAACTCATGCTTGTTCCATAAAGAGAGGTCGGACGATGTTTGTCCTCCGTTTATTTAACGTTAGTAACAACGCAAACTGGGTAACGTGTATTGGATCTAATATTTAATCATTTTTCACATTGATGCGATGAAGAACGTCGCTGAAGACCTCATGGTGCTGTGAGGGTGAAATGTAATGAAGTATTTTAGGTATAAAGACATTAATGTCTCCGGAAAGACGATACGCCCGAGACAATAGAGTCTGGTCCCGTGACGTTTATGGCGCCTGACTACCGTTGGCGGTTCCTTAGATAGTTTATTGTATCTTATGCATTATACCTCTCTGTCCTGTTTATAAAGTGCACGTATGTATCACAATACGCTTTGTTTTCAGACAAAAGTAGTCTAGCATTACTCTGATAAGAGATATCAATGACTAACTCATGCGTTTCGACGTATTGTGCTAAAATGCGCACTGTTCGTTCTCACGTTTATTTTTTACTTTAAAAATGTCACAGTTCACAATATTGGTTTAGAAATCGAATCGAATCAAAATATTTTTATTCAAATAGGCTTTTACAAGCACTTTTGAATCGTCATTTTTACATCACAGTTCGTGAGGAGGAGCAGCTCGAAATACAGTTCTGCTGAGAAAAGCCGGCGAGAAACTAAAAAGTTGCTCTTTTAAAATGTTGTTACAGTATGTTAAGCATTAATACAATAATATCAATCCCACATACGAGTCAATTAACTAAAATCCACGCATTTTGATCCACCAGAAGCTATTGAACAGTGTAAGAAGATTTGTGCAATAGATTATTTCTAATTTTAGTTTTAAAACACTCAAACGATAGATCCAGGACATCTTGTGGAATTTTATTATATATGCGTATACTCAGGCCCATGAAGGATTTTTTCACAGACGAAATCGAGGTGTTACAAGCTTATTCTTATTTCTATTATTTAAATTACTCGGAGACTAGGAGAATGTTTGGTTTCGAGTTAGTTATCTAAGAATGAAATTGCCATGACCACTTCATTGTATAAAACATACAATTTAATAATTGTAACGAAGCTGAACCATGGCTTTATTTTCATTGACTTTCTGTAAATATTAGCTATTTGTTGGCCGATATCAAAAAACTGCTGTAACTGCTTTAATTTTATTAAGAAATAAAATAACCACACTAGCCAATAATACAATATAACTCAACTTTAAACAATAGACAATAAAACAAAAGTTTGTTAAAATAACTCTCAGTGCAGTCTTAAGGAGACGTAAGTCTAGCTACATATAGATAACATAATATTTAGAAGCAAAAATGATATCTTATCTTTAGTAATATAGTTTACAGATAGCCAGCACAGCCAGTAAAGTTTACAAGCGTGGAATGCATAGTGCATTCATGTATCATGTCGTTCATTATTGCTCCTTGAAAGACGACTGTTAGTGCCTTTAGTTATCAGGACCGTTAATGACTCTACTGATAAGCGGTCTCAGTCTGCCATGTTATCTACAATAGCTGTTCTCATCGAAATATATTAGCGGCGTCGCTAACTCATCAATCGAATCACTCGAATAGTTAAGTTGTTATTTCACCCAAGGCCAGTCACACCGGAGTGCAACGTATATTAAATTAGAAATAAGCATTGTTTATTCGATAACTTCGTGAAGTTTTTATTCCGGGAGACCCTATACAATGCTCGCAATGCCGCAAACGACAGCCGGTCGACAAAAAATTGCAAACATTTAATTACGCGTGTCGCAGGTTGAAAGGAAGCCATTGGCGTTGGTATTATCAGAAAATCATTATAGTTGAGGCCTCGCTAAAAGTACGTTTTTAAATTTCTCGTTTTTAAAATACATTTGAATGATTTATTAGCCTAACTAATGATGCTGGACATAAACCAGTCAAGATATATTCACAGTGTATATTATCAATGTTGGACGTGTCATACTCGATAGGTTTGTAAACTGTTGCCGAATTCCTCTATGTATAAAACATTAATAATTTGTAAAGTTTCCTTAGCGTTTCTTTATACAGGTTTTAATCAATGCATTGTTTGTTAAGGGAATATCAAAATTACTATACTTCAGGACAGTTACTTTCGATATTACTATCTCATTAAAATTGGTTTCATTCAGTTTCAGTACTTCAACACCAACATTTTTCTTTTCGATTGTAAGGCCGGTAGCTATTTATGTTATAAATTCTTTCACACGATCTCCGGACGCGCGACGACGTTGCGCGCTGTGCGGGGTTGCCGAAATGAAATACAATTATCACCAACGTGCATTCGTTATGAGGAATGGAGTGGCGTAGTCGTATACATGAACTCACCGCACGCGGACGCGTGCAAAACAATTTCCATAACACACATGCTATTGTTATGCGTTCCGTCTATTTGAACTTTGTATCAAATTATCGTACCGTGTTAACTAACTTTGTCACTACGCTTTTGTGTACGGCAACAGACGCTGAACTGTGGCTGTTTCATTGTGAGCCATCATAGGGTTCGATATGTTTGTTGCACCGCCACGACGGATTGAGTGTAAACATTGAACGAGTTTTTTTATACGTAATTATTTAACGGTTGAATGAAAGTACAACGAGATCGGATCAACTTGACAACTACCAAATTTTAGTGGTACAAGGTACGATTTTTGTACAGATAAGCATTATGCAAAGCCGTGGTAGCTCAGTGTACGGGCGCTCGCTTTTAATTCAATATACTCGAGCAACCTGAGTTCAAATCCCGGTGCCGGCACAAATGAGTTTGTTAATTTATAATTAGCAAAATTAAGTGCCGATTTGCCACGTGCTCAACGGTGAAGGAAAACATCGTGAGGAAACCTGCATATTTAAGAAAAAAAAAATCTTAAATATGTGAAGTCCGCCAATCCGCAGTGGGGCCGCGTGGCGGTCTATGCCCTTATACCCTCT
>DWHO01002155.1:0-13830 GCA_018247575.1 Eurytides lysithous rurik | reverse complement strand
TATATCCTGCGCACTTGGCTGATCTCTTGTAGATCGGCCGCCGTGGCCGGATTCGGTCGGGAGGACATTATTATTATATATCTATTTACACAGTATATTGTACTTTGGAGAATGTTCAGGGTACTGCAAACAAGTTTGCTCTTTATTGCATCGTATAAATCTGTAGGGATATACCATGAACTGAATATACATACATGTACCGGCTTTCAAGCATCCGATTATGCAGATAAACGGATGCCTGAAAGAGAGTTCATAAACCGTTCGAATGTAGGTTCCACTTTTACTTTTAAAGAAGGCAACGAGCGCCTGATAGAAGTTACGAACTTCTTTCTTCTCTCCAGTTGACTTCACTTTGAAAGACTTTCTCTGGGAACATATCCGTGGTTTAAAAAATATTAACAAATAACGTAATCATATAACTTGCAATGCAATTATAAAATTATTTATCATAAGTTAAAATACTGAAAATCTTTGTTTTTAATTGGTGTTTTGGGTATACGATATGATTTTCTTCTTTAAAGACTCGAGTTATATAATAACATCAATTTTGTAGGCAACTTTATCATCATTGCAGCACGAAAAACGGATGTGCCCAATATTCTTTCGATTAACCGAAAGGAAGTTACATACATTTTCAACGCATACGAAATAAATGCATCTAAGTTTCGCTAATACCTGGTTAAAATAAACTAATTTTAATATGTAATATTCCAAATATAATTTAAGTTTTCGCGCCAAAGAAAGTCACGAAAAAAGAACTAAAATATCACTAAAAATAACTGTTTATTAATTTATTACATTTTCAGATATTTTTAATATCTTGAACGTTCTTTCGTAGACATTTAAATTGGCTTATTTAAGAAATGACGTTATGAAAAATTAATAATACAACAGTAAAATTTACTCTACAAAACAGGTTAAAAATAAATGAAACAAGGCATTGACGCAAATTGCCGTTAAAATTATACGTCAATCGTGTTGTACAAAAATGATTCAAATATGTTTATTATATACAAGTATAATTTTATTTATTGACAACAACGATTATTTACAATGTTTACATTACACTAACCATTAGAACCTAAATATCTATTATGTCTACTCTGCCTACCTTTGGGAAAGACAAGAACTAGCAATCTTGTTACCAGTCGCAATAACAATTTTGGATCTTAGATCTTAAGAAATTTTGAAGTTCTCCACACCTCAAAATTTCTTAATCCCCACGGATCAAGCAAGGGTCTCTATAGCAAACACATAGTCGCGAGCAAAGCACAAATACATAGTCCCCACTGATATCCTCGTATTTGCACTGTCTACAAACTTCAACCGCTTCCGATGCCGCCTCAGGTCAGACCGAAGTACTCCTGAGATGAGAGTCTTCTAAAAAACAAACTAGCTTTGCCACTCTTCCAAGTAATGATAGTTAATCCATCGGTTCTCTTGCCAACACTACGGAAAATGCCAGATGGCTCGGGAATATGAATAGAAACAAGAGCCCTAGATGACTTCGATTTGAATAGCTTGACGGGAAAATCGGTCAGAACTTTTTTGGCAAGTGTGTCCATAGAGACCAAATTTATTTACATTGAAACTACACGAACAATGCTCAAGCTTTTACCGTCAAATAACGTACCTGTACCTTAATTCTTTAGATAACGGTTACCAAAAGTCTGGAAAGACATATTACGTTCTCTCTACGCCCAAGGGATATAATATCACTTGGCTGATCTCTTGTAGATCGGCCGCCATGGCCGGAATCGGTCGGGAGTACATTATTACACCCAAGGGATACCCCACTGTTTTATTGATAAAATTCCAGAACAATATTTTCGTTGGTACAGATAGCCACGCAAGATATTCTTGCTTCCTTGGCATAACAAAGCTACAAATATTGATTTAAAGTTTTGAGACGCAAATCATTAACACTGCACTGTATCGTGGAAAGCCCGTAGGACAATACTCAAAATTTATCTCATGCCTATACCATCAAAACGTATGGGTAAAGTAACTTTAGTCTAGCTTGTCGATTTTTCAAAAGCCATTTAAATATAATTATCAATTTCAATCCAAATTTATAAATTATAAAATAAAATCGATCTTTCATTCTAAATTAATATTGAGAATCTGGTATATGAACTACACTTGTGGAGGACAAGGACAATATATTAATCAGAAGCTGCTTTGGAGCATAGCCAAAGATACCTAACAGATATACCTGACAGGTATGTAATTAAAATTATTAAAGCGTCGTTCGGGCGTGATGACAAAAAAAATAGTAATAATAAATGTATTTTTCAAGCGGCAGTGTCAGTGAAGACCAGGACAATGACACCATCGCCTAGGGCTTTGCATTCCCTTAGTTGTCGTTACAAAATGTCGGTAACGGTGGCGCGACCGATGCGGCGTCACTCCTTACGTGCTCTGAATTAATAACGTGCCATTCGTATGCACTTACTTTCCAATCGATTTGTACGAAACCAAGAAAAAATATTTGAAAATCAACATAAATAATACAATAATGGTCTTAAACCGCTTCGTGAATTGAATCGTTTTTTTTTTTAAGAAACTTATTGTATTCTTTTTTTTTCGTTTTAGAATAATTTCGCCTCTCTGTCTGTGTTATAACCGATACCCTTTCTCATAACAACACCACGAAGTATTTTATAGTATAATATACATATTTAAAACTGCTCTGGTGCACTGCTCTCATCAACCAGAAATTTGTGTTTTCTTTTAGTTTAAATAAATAAAATACATATAAATATGAAATGATGTATGGTCAAGATGACCCAGTAATTACACTAGCAATATTTCTCTCAATCCCGAATACTCAATAAATATGTCCTACCAGTAAATAAAATTTGATAAAATTTATGCACGACGTAGAGTGTCACAAAATTTTTTCTCACGATGAGTAATAAAAACCTTAAATATCATGAATTATTTTTTATTTTAATAAAAAATAATTTCAAGGCGAAGTCATTTCTTGTCTATTGCCGATTACAAATGACTTCGCTTTCATTGAATATCACTTTTATACTCGCGTGCTCATTAGTGACTGGCATTAATTGCTAGGTGACTGACATAATGATTGGCAATATCATTCCTTAGTATCGCAACACCAATGTTATCACTTGTTACATCTATAGAGCCGTACCAAGTCACTTTTACTGAGATTCGAGCACCTTTTCAAATTTTTAAGCTTCGCACTATATAATACCCGTATCGTTAACTGTCGGGGTCGTTAAACCTTAAGTTCCTCCTGACATAAATACATGAAGCGGCAACGTTTAAACGGTATGAATATGACCCCGAAACATGTCCTATTGTGACGGCAAATAGAGTGTGCCTCGTGTCGAATCAGAAGCGACTAATTGAAAAAGGCGATACGGGACAGCTAACGGAGCCTTACTTACTGCCTTACCACTGTCCCGTCTAAACACAGTTATTAATAATGAAATAACCGAATAAGTCTTTAGTAATCTTCCGGTCGAATGTAGCAAGCTTCCACGCATGATTCGTATTACAGGGATTGCAGAAATTAAGTTTCGAAACGCACACGTCTTACAAACACACTGGGATAAGCAGGTCAAATATTCTATCACCTATGCCTAAGAGTACTATTCCATTCCATCATATATTTACAGAACACATCCAACATAGATGTATTTCAATAACAATTTAAATAAGCTAATTTAATCTTTTCTCGTACACCATTATTCCTTTTAAGGTTCTACTTCAGGAGGAACTTTAGTTACTGAAATGACCAGTATACGTAATCAATTATTCAACGCGTATAAATTCATACATAGATTGAAATCAATGGCCGGCGACGTGGAATCAATTCACTATTTACATATTAAAATCCGTTGCAGGAAAACTAGCATTTATTAGCCGCAGAAGCGCTAAGCGCGGAGCGGGGAATGAACTGTTATGGCCACAATAACTCTCACTCGTTTATGTTGTGATGCTGCCGATACACTTTCCTGTACACCTGCGTGACCAGACTACAACGCATGCATCGTAAAAAAAAACACTGATGTAACACTCCGGTATTATCGCACTGAGAAGAAAGAAAAACGGCAAACCAGTAAACTAGTTTAGCAATTTTCCATTCAAATACATCGATAGAAATCGTCTCAGTTAGAATAGTCGTATTGACCTAGTTGTATTTAAGGTCGGGATGTTTAAAATTGCAATCGATATAAAATTACCAATCAATTTATATTACGACGTTTGCTATGTAACCACAGCGAAGTGATTTCGCATCGTTTCTTCTTTCATCAAAACGAATAAGTATGTTAATTGCTTTAAATCGTTTATCACCAAGCAATTTTGATATTCAAAAACGATAAGCTATCACCATAAACAACCAAAACAATCCATTTAGCGTAAAAAGTAATGATCGTGTCTCTTACCACATTTGACACATTGCACGTCGGGACCATTTCGATTGAATTACAAATAGGAAGAGAATAATGCCCAAGTTGTATTCGATCACAAGTTGGGTTACATAATAGCTTTTGTATGCATACATCTGTAGAGTCCTGGTTGACAATGCCTGGCTCGAACACAATGCTCAGCCTTTGGCACGCGTAAAGATTTGATATGTATCTATCTCAGATAGAGCTTCGATAAGATATTCGATTACGATGTAGATTATATTGGTAAACAAATATGTGTACCTCAATATTATTCGTTAAAACCAATTAGAATTATCTCTTTTGTATGAAAAGGATAACAAGTAAATTATTAAACGTACAAAGTCATGGGTCAAATATTTAAACTCGGGTTATTCATATTGAAACTTCCAAATTTAAATGTTGATTTTCCAATTAAGTGCACAAAAGATGTTGTGTATTATAGTGAACTTACAACTTAATTAGTCTTCTTGAGCACTACAAATTAAAGTAATAATAAAAAACAGTAGAAACTATTACAAAACTACTACTCCTACTATAACAGAAACAGTATCATGTCAATTAAACCAACGACCCTTATGCGTCAAATGCAATTTTATAAAATTAATATTAAATAATCGCGACGATTCCTGTAATTTCCTAATAACAGGAATCGTCGTAAACCTCTTTCTAAGCAAACTTTCTCACTTGATAACAATATGCTATGTTCCCTATTGATGATAACATTAATGACAATAGAGAAAGTTTATTAAGTATATTAGGAGAAGGGAAGGGAGTTAGGGGAAGGAAGAGAATTATTTAGTTGCGTAGAAACCATTTATATTAACAAGACAATAACAAACACAGTTTGTTAAAATTTTGTGTATATAAAGAGTCGCAGAAAACAATTATTCCCCGCAAACTAGCGCGCTTCCTATGAATCAATATAAACAGTTAAATGTAACCAACGCAAAAAGTGACGAATCAACGTTGAATTTTAAAAAGACTTGATAATTAATTGGATCGTTTAGCGGTATCATCGCGTCCAGTGCAGCCGATTTGCGTAGTGTTGCATTTCATTAGTTTAGTATGAGGTGAAGTGCGCGTTTGTAGTTGGTCACCTTGCAATAAGGTATGGTGGTCGCGTCGGGAGCAGCGCGAGAGTGGGCGACCTCATATAGCCGGCGCGGGAGGCGTTTCCTTTATTTGTTCGACGAACGCCGTGTGACAGTGTCGTTCAACAGGACATCATGCGGACATTACTGGTGAGTACTAGTGGTACAAGGGCGACTGGTGTAGTACATCACATCCTCTTTACGTTACAGAAAAAATAACATTCCTATTCCAATTCAACAATCGATGTATAAAATTCCTTTTGTTGTAATAATTCGAATTCATAGTTTCCTTGGTTTTTAATTTTCATGTTCCTTAATTTTAAACAACTGCTAATGATCTAAAATATGTCTGTAGAAATCAAAGTGTCTTAAGGTGAACATTAAAAAGTATTTTATAAATTATACGTATATTTTAAAACGTAATTTATAAATAGCAATTTTGCTATGCCTCTCGATACCATTGAACGATAGAAGAAAAGTGCAAACAATTGGCCACGCGTGTCGGTCCATAAATTATAAAGCATTAACAGCTCCCAATATCATATTGCTGGCATAAAGAAAATGTATTTAATTCGCGTGATAGCCTTGAATCTAACTATTGAGAGGGCGGTGGCTGCGTGTCTAACCTTTCGATTTGGAAAAATATACTGACATATCACCAATATGCGCAACATTGTAGAACTGTATCAAACGTTCTCCAATACTAGACCTTGATTTGTTGCCCTTTTTGTTCGAATAGCGTGACGAATTTTCAACTAGCAATATTTAGTAAACGCCTTGTAAAATAAAAATTTGCTCTTTCGTAAAACACGCAACGCCCGCGGCGGACAAATTCTTCAACTCGCCCGAGTTACCACAACTATTATTACACCCGCTAGTTAGATACGAAACTATGATACGCATAAATCGTAACAAATATACGCAATGTTGAAGAGAAAAAAAAGCTATAAAATCGTAAATACCAAGGCGCGGCGTGTATCTAGCTAGCGTAAGCCTTCGATTGTCGGTAACGAAACCCATTGAAATTACGAAACGATAATGTCTTAAGATTTTGTGAGAACCAACCTTCGTCAGGAGAAAAGGTTAAGCACGTTAGTTATTTTTGCAAAAGCTCCGGTCAACAAGTGGAAGAAACAAACATTTATTCGCAGTGAATTGAGATTTACAAACCTATGTGCTACGAAATATTTTATAAATTATTCAAAAACGTTCACAGCCAAGTTGTAAATGTTAAGGACTAATATAATAACCAATATATAGAAAATAAAGATATTACAAAGTTATTTTTATATTTACACAATAAAACAAAGTTAACTGATCGTGCTTCTACAAGTCAGTGTCGCCATAAGTAACAAGCGTTGAACCGTCGAAGAAAAGACTTCAACGAGCCGCGTCCGCATTCCAGTAACAAATAAACTTTAAACTATTAAATTATTTTAGTAAATTAATACTTTGTGAATCAAATTGATCGGCGGATCAATCGTTTGGCGTAGTTGCTAAGGTGTTGGTATTGAGTGTTAGTGTTGATATTTTAAACATTTGTATGAACTATAGATATTCGTTCCGGATCTAGCTATTGATTCATGTAAGTTACTTATGTAAAAAGTAACCTTATACCACATATATTACAGTACTTTAAAGTCACTACCGCAATATTGACGACCGTCAATTTTTTTTTTTAATTTCACGGAAATAAAAGTTTCATTAAAACAAATGATACATTATTAATAAACAAATAAGGAAAAATGCTATGAATAATTATTTTCTTAAATAAAAGAAATTTCTAGTCCTAAGGATTTCAAATGAAAAATAGGAAGTAAAAGATATGCTGTAATGTTTTTAAAAGTTGGGAAGAATTTGTTTCATGCTCTAAAGTATTAACTAAGATGAGGTCAAATTATTATCTAGATATTTAACCAATAAATTTTAATTGTAACACTTAAAATATATATCTATATTGACTCGAATTAGCTTAGCTAGCTGGCTAATCTTAGATAAATACAAAAAGGCCTAATTATTGAAGCCCTTTCCCTACACGAGCACATAAAGGATAACCAAAACCCTTTAATATATTGCTTAAAATATGATTATGTAGAAGCTTCTACATGTCAAACCACAAGATATAAATTCAAAGCTGTATAGTGTTTCGGTCTATAACTTAATGAATCTTATAAACGCTGACATGAACTGAAAAAGAAAGTCTCAAAACCTTAAACACGTTGAATAAAATACGAAGAAGTAGAGGCTAGGTAGGCATTGTGCTACGAAATATGAAATTTGCATATGACATCTAACCTTTTGCCTGCAATTTCTCATCCGAAACATTACAGGGCTCAAGTGGTACTTTGAAGCGCGTTAACGTCATTGTATACGTCCAAACCAGTTCGGCGGTTGCAGAATAATTTCCAAGTCATTGCGAAATTCGAGGCCACTTTTAGCCCAATGTTAACGTCCCTATATGTCTAAATTATACAATGCTTTGTTAGTTTCTCGCTCGGCTGCTCGGAATTTAGCTTTATGTAAACTCTCACGTGCTATGCATATGAATATTTCGGTTACGTCGAACATCCGTAGGGAGATCGGCTTTTTGTCGATTGCAGAAACCTATTAATCGATTCACTCTTCGGATTCTCGGCCTTCTATATAACCATTTTCCTGCATCGATTTTAATTATCATTTTATTTATTAACGCGTCAATAATCAATATGCGGAATGAAAAATATGCTGCCCATTTACAATTCGAAAATGAATGTAGTTGAGCTAATTTTTTATAAGCGCATTAAGGACCCTATTTTAGGTTCAAATTATACCAATAGGAAAAAAATTAAAACGTCGAATATAATTCAAATATAAATTATCTTTTTCTAGATTTTACTCGAACTTTGACATTAGATGAAATAAAAGGGAAGTATTCTCAAAAAGAACTTTCTAGAAACAAACTTTTACAAACAACTAAATCACAAAAACGCAACTTGCTGGACTCTAAAGATTTGTCACCTTGACTGGCGGAAGGCAGAGCAGCCCGGGCGTCCTTAGCACTTTCTGAACGAGGCTGTACCCGCCCTAACCTACAGACGTTTCGCATTCCTCCTTCGCCTCACAAAGCGACAAAGAGCAATAATAATGGAAATATAGCATCTCGATTACAAGTTAAACTACTTTTAACAAAACCAAAAAAAGCTGGCGCCGGCATCAAGTGACATTTACGTAATGCCTGCTAATAAATTAGTAAAATAACTAAAGGAAACACACACAGCTTCGACACACTCAATATCTAGTTATGTAGTCTGAATCTTGACCTAAATAATCTAGTTACGTTACATTCACATAATTAAAGGTCACGTTCATTTCTGTATCTTAAGACATACATATAAGTATAAAATTATCGCGTGCGTGCTTGATCACAATTAATAAACTTGGTTTACGAACGGTTTCTTTTCCGCAGTCCAGTTGGTATCTCTTTATAGGTAGTTTAATTTAATGACGTTTATTATAACTAATTGTAGAACATCTTTAGGATCTGCAAACATGCAACTAAGACAGATATAAACAAATTAATTTTAGTTTGTTATTCAGATAAGAACTTCCAATTTTTGAGTATTATTTAAGCTATGACTAATCTCGTACACCGCAAATATATAAAGATTTTGTATCTCTTTGCTTATGTACATACGTATAACGCCTGAATTATTTGTACAAAGCATTTTAAGACAAAAACGGATTCATAAATGGATAATAATTATGTTTGTAAAATATTTTGTTTGTCAATTTTGCACAAAGAGACAAATTTTGCCGAAAGTATTATAGAATGATTTATTTAAATATCTGAAAAAAAAATTATAGAACAGCTTAATTTTATATTCATTTAACCCTTATCTGCATCAGTTTGGTCACATGAAAAAATCCAAGGGGCTCTAAGAAGTCAGTCTCTAAGTGTAATCTACATATTATTTATTATACATAGTAATACTTATGAGAATCAACACATATCGTAAGCTAAATATTTTTCTTTAAGGCTTATATATTGTTAAGTTTAAGTAATTCATTAAAATAATGAAATACGTGTATGCATGAAATCGATTGCATAATTCTATTTAACTATTCGCTTTAATTTGTGAAGTTCGATTCTATTACTTTTTAAATTCTTTTAAATTTAGTCAAACAGTAGCTATTATGCAAAAATAAATAAACGTTATATATATATAATAAATCAAAAATAAGAAATAAAAGCCTTGACATATGAAGCCTTCATCACTGTCAACCCAGACTGCTATTAACGAAAATATAATTATATTTAACCTTAAGGCACCTCCAAATCGGCGACCCTATAAAAAATACAATATAGGCCGCGTTAAATGCGTACAACTTTAATGTACAAAATTAAACATGATACAATCAAACTAGAGCACAAAGTATTTGGCGCAGTCGAGAAGCCAGTCAGTCAAGTGTCGGGTTCGACAATCGAAAGTATGCAGAACTCACTCATTGCGTAGTATGGCATTGCGCTATTAACACGTAAATTTACATTTGCATTTTTATCGTACTTCTAACTTAACCGGCTTTTTATATCGCGCCGATTTTTGTTAGAAAACCACAGATATATTTTTTGACATATGATTATTTATCAATGAAATCATACTGCCGATTATTTCATAAGAATATTGTATTAATTCCCCAAGCGACTATTTTTATGCCATATTATTTGAAATAACTGTGATTTTTGTACCATGAAATGCTTTTGGCACAATATGTTGTTAAATCGTTTACACAAAAAACAACACATGAAGTATATGCAAACTGACCAAGCATAATTTTAATTCGATATTTCATAAACAAATAATTTTTTATCATTATTTTATACTTTTCAGATATGTATGCTGTGCGCAGTCACAGCCTACGCTCAATTTGATTCGCCTTCTCCTCCAAGGCTACAGATTCCCGGAGCAGTTGCGATAGGCGGCCCTAGGCAGGGTGGCTTTAGACAGGGCAGACTCCAAGCAAATGGACCAATTCCAGGAGCAATAAATAGAATAAGAAGGCCTGGACTAGCCAGACCATCTTTTAAATCCGTAGACGCCGCCCCAAGGCCTAGTCTACAGTCTCTTGAAGAGACCGCCAAACCAGTCACCGAAGAACCAGAAGATGAAGTAGACATTAACACACCAACAGCGTTTATTCCAAACGCTTTCTCGACGGCCGAGCCGCAGAACGATTATTACGATATCACAACAACATCACAGCCGAAACCTCCTATCGTTTATAATCCTACACCTTTCACTCAGACGACGCCTTCTCCACCGAGACCAGAACCCATAAGACCAACTCAATACAGGCCACTCGTCTCACCACAGTCCTTCGTTCCCCAAAGAAACGAAGCTCCATCAAGACCTCAACCAGCGCGTTTGCAGCCTCTGTCTAGCAGACCACAGAGGCCGGCCTTCAGGCCTGAACCCAAACCTTTTATTGATGAAGAAGAAGTACCTATCCAGCCTGTGAGACAATATTCTCGCCCGCAGGAATCGATTAATCGCGCCCCCGTCAAGAGCGTGCCACAGCAGAAGTATCAACCTTCAAACTCTAGGGAAAAGAAACCAGTCGCCCAAATCATCAGGAAGTTCAGGGAAGAAAACGAGGACGGAAGTATTACTTGGGGCTTCGAAAATGACGATGGCTCATTTAAGGAGGAGACGATCGGCTACGATTGTATTACTCGGGGCAAGTACGGCTACGTTGATCCAGATGGTTTGAAACGTGAATACAACTACGAGACCGGTATCCCCTGTGATAAGGCCAACGAAGATAAGGAACAGAAAGGCTTCATTGATTACCAAGAAAACAAAGCCGTATTGCCTAATGGCATAACAATTGATCTCGCAGCAATGGGCAAAAAGTCTAAGAGGCCATTCAGATCGCCGATTAATCACTAGACATTAAGTATATTACAATATTTATTTTAGGAACAATTTATTAATAAGTAAAAAGTTCGTTTCTTGTCATTTTGTTACGCAAAACAGCTGTGAGTTGTTGCGACTGTTATATGTCCATCTATCACAACGAACAAATAAGACGATAATATAATCATTAAAATATAAGAGAGAACTATTTTTATTGCCCCCATAATTTGTATTGTAGTAATTATTGTATTTTATAATAGAATACCTGACAATGCAGTACTACCATCTCTGACGAACAATATTTTGCATACAAAATAGTACTACCGCTTAAAAAATACTGGTCTTTTCTAATTCAGTGCAATTAGTGGACATAGGGATTTAACATCTCAAATATCTGAATGGCGAGCGCGGGTCCAAGGAGTATCTATGTGGTCCCTCACATACCATCAGCCGGACGGCTTGCTCATCTCACCACTTTATATAAATAAATCCTTTATAATAATAACAGAGCGCTTGAAGAATAATAAAACGGCACTGGAGAATTTGCGTGGGAAAGTACCATCATTACCAATTATTCTACCGCAAAGCAGATAGTGCGCCTCGGTTGAAAGACCGAAGTTTCCAGAAAAATTCGACATGCAAACAATTATTAGGCACTGACTATGTTAATAACTAATATCAAAACACCTTCTGGAATTGAAGTGGTGAGAATTTCACTTCCGATTAAGCTCTAAATATAAAGTTAATTTTCTTATTTAAATCAATCAATAATGAACATATAAACAACAATTGGACCTCTACAACTTTGTTATAGTACAAAAGTAAAGTAACAGCCTAAATGTGTCCCATTACTGAGCACAGACCTCCTTTGTGGAGTACACATATATAAAAAATATTTTTTATCGTTTCATAACTATGCAACCTGCACATGTTTTCCATGGTAAGTCAGCACTTAAAACTGTTAAATACAATTTTGTAACGGTAATAGAGCCATCATGCTGCTCCCGCTTCTGAATGAGCCGGCTCGAACCGGATAAGTACCACGACCTCATCAACGTGAAGTGGAAGTGTTTTTGCTTCCGCGTTTTATCCGGTGAGTGACGTAGACGATGATTACCACTGCCTTCATCCCGTCTCTTCTTCCATCGCCCTCCCATTCCCTCTTTTCTGCTCCCTCAATCTTTCAAAAACCCCCCTTAATGGCTGGCAACGCATTAGCAAGTTCTGTAATATTGAAAATGTCCATGGGCGGCGGTGATCGCTTAGCATCGGGTGAGCCGATTGCTCGTTTTACAGCCTACTGCATAAAAAACAATTTCATAGTACATTGAATTAAAAGCGCGCACCCGGGCCATGAACTGCTATCAAGGAAAAGAGGAAGTTGGTACATAACAGTTGTTTTTACTTAAAAAATAAAGTGATGAATCTAACAAATCGTGCTTAGTGGATTGCGTCTCACTCTCCGAACTGTTTTGCTCATAATTAAATTGGCCTACTAATCAAATCTGTCGTTTTAACAATAAAAAAAGCTTGTGTAAAAAAATATTGGCCTACAAAATTTCTTACTGAAATTCACTATCAATTGTTTTACTTGCAGGAAGTAGGTATTATTCTGAAAAGAACTATTGTATTAACCAATTTCAAGTAAGAGATTCTAAATATTCTTTTCTCTGACAGTTGTTGACTGATTATGTTGATCATTTTTTCATTAAAAATGATTGAACATATAGAATCTACACAATGAGCTGGAGGGTACAAGTCACCGAGATCAACCGTAAAATCCATGCACCGTTAAAAACCCTGAATTTTCTTTTCATCAAGATTAAACATATGCTTATACAGACACTCATACTACACATAATTGATTATGAAGATGTGTTGGACCAGACCCAGACTTAAACAAGTGTCTTAATAATAAGCTAGAGCAACTATATAAGAACTGTATCCGATACACTGTAAGCCTTCAGAAGTATGACCATGTCACTGAACATTGCGACCGTCTTAGATGACTTACTACAAAATAATTAAAATTTTGGGGTTAGATTATTTTGGAGCTACCTTATATTAAGACTAAATTTTATTTCCTCCCATCAAAGAAAGAATAAGTTCTCCATCATACAAATAGACAAAAGTTTTTTCATAATTCTTTTGCTATGGAGGAGAAAACATATCTATATGGAATTTATATTTGTGTATTATTTTGTTATATTGTACACCCACCACAATTTCATCTGCAAGCTGCTAGGCCACAGAAGCAGTACAAAACAATGTAACTCTCAAAACATTATACTTTTGCCTTTTTCTTTTTAAGTTAATAGTTCCATGTTTAATTTTTTCAACTATTAAAAGTCAAAGTCAAAAATTCTTTATTCAAAATTGGATTGATTTACAATCACTTTTTGACGTCATTTGATTCTACTA
>DWHO01002154.1:0-13830 GCA_018247575.1 Eurytides lysithous rurik | reverse complement strand
AATGTAAATAAGCTAAATAATAAATTTGATCATTGTATATAAAAACAGAGAACTTTTAAAATACTGTGTTCAAATAGTCGGAATTTTTCGAAATGTTTCAAAATTGTTAATTATAAATTAACAAATTCTTAGGTGCCGACACAGGTATTTGAACTCAGGTTACTCGAGTATATTGAATTAAAAGCCAGCGCCCGGACACTGATCTCTATGCTAATATTTCTTTCATAAATAAATAAAACTAAATTAGACAAGTTAATACGTACTATTGACTATGTCAAACACGTGATTTGTCAAATCATAAATGTCACTGTCAAAAGAATATGTTACTAAATGTATTATATAATAGACGATCACCTTTGGTCGACTTCGGGCAGTAGCCGATCGCTTTTCTTAAATATTAATAATCAAGAAGTTGTTAAACTTGACTATATTGGGTGGTGGCGGCTCAAACCGGAACCGGTCAGAAAGTTGGCGTAATGTGGAAGTGTTTTTGCTTCCACGTTTTGTCCGGTGAGTGAGGTGACCGGTGGCCCATTCCCCTGCCTCCACTTCCTCCCTCTTTCACCCCCCTCCTTACATCTCCCTCCCCTCTTCTGCGCATTTTCTCCTCCTCTTCCTCCCAAAAATAACTGCACTTCGCCCTAAAGGCTGGCAACGTATGTGCAAAGCCGTCGAGGTTACGAACCATAAACAGCGGTGATCATTTACCATCAGGTAAGCCGCTTGCTCGTTTTCCTCCTATTCTATAACAAACGTAGGTTTCAAAACATTTCACAGAAAATTGGCGTAAAGTGGAAGTGTTTGTGCTTCCGCGTTTCGTCCGGTAAGCGAGGTGGCCGGTGGCACATCCCCTTTCCCTCCCTCCCTCTCTTATCCCTTCCGTTCCCTCTCTCCTCTTTCCTACCCATCACTCATATTCCTTGTTTCAAAAATTCCCCCCTTAAAGGTTGGCAACGCATTTGCAAGATTTATAATATTTCAAATGACCATGGGTGGTGGTAATCACTTACCATCAGGTCCGCCACTTGCTCGTTTGTCAACCTACTCCGTAAAAAAAAACCGTCCCCGGGGCCTTGTTGTATGGGCCCGCGCTTTACAAGAATCGAATTCGTACGAATTTCATTTGTAAACCCTTGGTCTTCAAAAAGCTTCCACAGACATCGAACTTCAGACGTAGTAAAAAAAATTGGCTCACAATTAAATGCAATTGAACTTATAGAATAAAAAGAACTTATATAACGTAACTTATGTACGTAATTAAAAAAAATAAAACGATATACACATTGATGTAATATAATTATGTTTAAATATATTGCAGTATATGGACGTTTTATACCAAATATACGACGTATAGTACTGCTCATTGGGTTTACGTTTAACAATATAAAGAAAAAATATGTTCACAGACAAGACTTGCCTCTTATGCCCTGCATTATGTACACGCAATTATTCCGATAAACTGACGGTCAAACTTTTTTCATCTCAGTGTTTAACACCTATATAATAAATTTCAGTCAGTTCTTTTCAAAGATTGCGACCATTTATCCATCACCTTAGTCATAGACTATACCATTCAAGTGAAAATACTAAACTGTGTCGATTCACTCCTGAAGCTTACCGTGGCCACGTTCAGAGGGAAACTCGCCGAACTATATCCGTCTCTGTCCAACTTTTGGGAAAGTATATCCATGCCTTACGCTACGTGGCGGCCGGCTCCGAGGCGCTTTCGTACTGGGTCAGCGTCACACCATGATTGGACAGCATGTGGCTCTTCAGGCTGCACTTCTGCACGAAGGCCAGCCCGCACAGCGCGCACTTGAACCGTCTGTCGTTGTTGTGTATCCTCATGTGCTCCCTCAGGGTCTTCTTGCGGGCGTAGGCCTTGTGGCAGACCGTACACTCGAACACCCGCTCGCCGTTGTGCTTCACCATGTGCTCGTCCAAGCTCTGCTTGATGAAGAAGCCCCGGCCGCACACCGAGCACGTGTGGTTCCTCTCCATCAGGTGGACCTTCTTGATGTGGGAGGTCAGTTTGGACTTCAGTATGAAGGTCTTGTCGCAGACGTTGCAGCGGTAGGAGGCTGCCGCCGTGTTGTGCGCCTCCCGCATGTGCCGGTTCCGGCGGTAGTAGCTGGTGAACGACTGGTCGCACTGCGGGCAGCACGTCGTATACCGCGCGCTTGCGTTGTGGGTGTACTTCTCGTGGCAGGCGCGTCGCACCCGAGTGCCGAAGACCTTGTCGCAGCGGCGGCAGCCGAACGCGCCGACGTCGTGCGTCCGCCGGTGGCTCCTCAGCCTGTGCTGGTTGACGAAGCCCAGGTCGCAGACGTCGCACACGAAGTTGCGGTAGTGGCCGTTCATGTGCTGCAGCAGGCTCTTGAAGGTCTCGTAGGTGGCGGCGCACAGGGCGCAGTTGAGCACCGGCGAATCGGTCAGCCTGAACTCGAGGATGTAGTCGTGGACGTCGGCGTGGAACTTCACCTGGTGGGCGGTCGTCAGGTGGCCTTTGAGGGCCGCTACGGAATTCACTGGAGCCTCACAGACGGTGCACTTGAGGTCGGTTATGTCCATTTTGATCGACAGATTGCTCCTGTCCACGCGTTTGTCCACGAGCGACTGCCCCGCGTGCTCCAGACGGCAGTGTTCCCTTAGATCCTTGGGATCGCGGTAGACCTGTTTGCAGTAGGCGCACGCGACTCCAGCCAGGGTCATGTTGGAGAAAGGCGTGCAATTGGAATGCTTCAGGATGTTGTCCAAGTTGGCCCGGTGTTTCGTCCGCTCGCTGACGAAGCGCACCCTGGTGGGTTTGGTCCGCTTGAGTTTCTCCATCTGCGAGAGCGTGTACGAGAGCTTTGATGGGACGCGCGCGCCATTGAGCTCTGGGGGAAGGAGATGTTCAAATGCTTTAATGTGATGGTGATTTCTTTTATGGGATAAATTGACAAACACGTCGTGTGGTCTGGTAGTAAACGATACATACGTCTACCCACAACAGTCTAGCTTCCGTTGGTGCTGAACGGGTTGGCTCGAACCGGATAAGTACCACGACGTCACAGAAAATCAGCGTAGTTTTTTTTATGGAGTAGGCTGACAAACGAGCAAGCGACTCACCTAATGGTAAGTGATCACCGTCGCCCACGGACATTTGCAATAGAACTTGCAAAAGCGTTGCCAGCCTTTAAGAGGGGATTTTTGAAAGAGGGATTAAGAGTGAGAGGAAGGGATTAGGGGAGGAGAGTAGGATGGGAGGAGATAGAAGAGGTAGGGCCACCGGCCACCTCACACACAGCAAAAACACTTCCACTTTACGCAGATTTCCTGTGAGGTCGTGGTATTTATCCATTTCGAGCCGACCCATTCAGCAGCGAGGATAGCTGCGTGGCTCTACCACCGAAAAAAAATGGAATTTTTTGTGCTTCCGCCTTTCATCCGGTGAGTGAGATGGCCGGTGGCCTACCTCCCTCCCTCGTCCTTCCTTTTTCAGCCCCTCTTTCCTTTTCTTGCCCCTTCTCTCTGGGTATTTTTAAAAAAGAAAGGGTGGTTTTCTTTTCTAAAAATACCCAGCTTAAAGGCGGGCAACGCATTTGCGAATCATTCGATATTGCGAATGCTTATGGGCAGCGGCTATTGCTCTCCAGCAGGTGAGCCGTTTACTAAGTATCTAAAATGTTAAATCTTTTTGTTAAATCGTTGACTTTGCTATGTGCAGACAATACTGTCACTCACTACTACAATGGACCTCAGCGATGGTGAAATATTGTAAGCGGTAGGACTCTCTTGTCGAGTTCATCTGACGTGGCAATACTGCATTCCACCCCCCCGTGTAAGTACTGGCATTTTGATTGAGAAGACAATATTTTCTTCTATTCGGTGGTCACATACCGTTTTCATTATAAAAATTTGGATATGACCTGTTCGATGATTTCACCCGCGCAGGTTTAGGGTACGATAACCATTATATACTATTATTTATATATTAATACTAAATATTATTCAGATATTTATCTTTTTGAAACGTATACATTTAAACGCATTATGTTTTAATGAAATCAGCGTTTCTTTTATTTAATAAAAGGAAAAAAGATCGTTATAGGAAAATGTTTTTTTGTCAATAAAGTGTCAGTGTCAAGTTAATACAGATGAAATCCTCGTATTCCTTTCTTTGTGTAAATTCTTAAGAAAACCTCTATTTAAAGGTGGATTTTGGATTGGACTGAACCTGACGCTTGTAACCCATCTCTATGCCAGCGTAATTATGCTGGCAACATTATCGTTGAGCCGAAAGAATAGTTTTGCTTACACATTACTTGTTGGCGCTATAATACCAATGCAGTGGTTCCACCCTAGACGAATCCTGGAACAGTCCTTCATACCACTTAATTCATACCGCTTGTTTAGGTAGACGCACAAGTACATCAAATAATGACGACCCATTCGGCGCAGTTGTTGAGCTAGCTAGCAGTGGCTTCGCCGTCGAAGATCGTGGGTTCGATTCCCACCGCGGCCAAATATTTATATATAATAGACAACTGTTCCGGATCTGGGCGCTTGTCCGTGTGAAGTTTATGTATGCGCTTATAACCCAAGACATTTCTATCTTACAATAGTGGCAGTTTTTGTTTAATTAAAGAAAAAATGAAACAAGTTACCGCTGGATTCCAGGAGCGTCTTCTTTCCGTTCTTCTTGCGGACCTTCCTCTTAAGCGTGTCTTCGAGGCCCAACACGGCGGCGAGGTCCTCGTCCTCCTTGACTTTCAGCTCATCCTCTGACAGCTCCTGCTTCAGTTCTGACATTGACAGATACGAAGCGGCCCTTTAGTCACGATGTATTTTTTAACGTTACGGTATACATCATATAATGATGGCTGACACTTTCGATCTTATTCATAAAAGACACTCATGGGAGGTTTTGACCATTCATCACTTAAGGTGTTCTATTAGCTTATGAAACGTTCGATAAAATTGTTTATTCATAATTTTCCATTAACCTTCCATAACTAATATGTCGGTATAATTCATTTGTGTGTGTAATGTTGCCATCACAATTTAATCAGTCAGCAAATTGCCCAACGTATGTTTATGTTTGTGCACGCCAAATGAATGTGACCAGAGATATTTTTAATGTCTAAAAATATTTCATTATAGACAACCAAACAATATATGTAACGATTAAAATATTCTTTATCATTTTTTGTAGACAATGTCAAATTTTTACCCCATAATATCGGAAAAATATTTTTGATACGCGTTAATAGCCATGCACAAATACGTCAATGTCGCTGTAAAGAATATTGTTTTCTACACTAATCATCTGTAGAGAGCCGGCCATCTTTACCTTATATCACTGTTATAGTAGGGTTCTTGCTTCTATAACTTTATAATAGGTTTATAGAACAGTTTAGTGCTAAAATGCTGTTATGAGGACGGTTTTTGTAAATCTTACTATGGCGAGCCTTTAGATGTGCGATAACTGTTTACTTACTCACCGAGAAAGTAAACGCCACTCTCGTCTTCTGCATCAGAGGCTTCAAGTTTCACTTTCGATGACATTTCATCTGAAAAACAGTTTCACACCGATCAAAATGAAACTTCGACTAGGGCCAACCTATAGGAGATCGGCTGATCCCTTCAATTATAATAGGATCTATTATAATTGAAGGGTTAGTACCACGACCTCACAGAAAATCGGCGTAAAGTGGAAGTGTTTGTGCTTCCGCATTTCGTCCGGTGAGTGAGGTGGCCGGTGGCCCATCCCCCTCCCCTCCCTCTCTACGTCTGCCTCCACTCCCTCTCTCCTCCTCCCTCCCCATCACTCTTCTTCCTTCCTTCTTTCAATAATTCCACCCCCCTTCCTTAAAGGTTGGCAACGCATTTGCAAAATTTATAATATTGCAAATGTCCACAGAGGTTCAGCTGATGGTAAGCGATCACCGCCGCCCATGGACATTTGCAACATGTCAGAACTTGCAAATGCGTTGCCTGCCTTCAAGGAGGGAAATTCTTGAAAGAGAGCGGGAGAAAAGAAAGGACGGAGAAGGAGCTTTATTTTCATGCAATAAGGTGATCAGCCCATAATATAAAGTAAAATAAAAATCATAAACTTAGAGCCAATACTGCACCTTGTAACAGTTTCTTATACCACTAGGCCAGATCGGATATATGTATAATAAGATATATCTCAACACTCAATATCTTTATTGCGTTCTACAGTTTACATAACACGTTATCTGCATAAATTATTCGAAAAGCGAGGAGGACGTATATCTATTTTATAAAATAGTTAAGTAACTATTATTAAAAATTTTTATCTATTAAATTTTTAGGTACTAAAAATTCGTCAATGGAATAGTAGCATTTATTTTGTAATAAATACTACTATGAATATATATTCTTACAGAATGTTCATTCCAATCCACTCAATTGTCGAGCCTTTGCCTATGTCTCACCTTTGACATTGAAACTTGCTATCAAACGGAGCTGTAGCTCCTTCTGACAACGAAGGATCTGCTCTTTGAAGTCCGCGGCATCCCGGAGCCTGGTCACGCACATATTACAAATACCAACGTCTGCAGCGCCATCTAGAGCCAACTGAAAAAAGTGCATAAAGAATAAATACATAGTATACTTTTCTTCGCAGAAAACATATTTATTTGCAACAACCATTATTTACATTATGACCATTATTGAACCTTAATATCTATTAAACCTACTCCGCAAGGCATGGTACCTAGAACTCTGGCTGTGTTTCTACTTTGAATGGTTGTACTTAGGGCCGGATTTAGAGGTTTGGAGGTCCTACGGTCAAAGGAATGGTAGCCCCCTGGCCCTATAACATAGCTTTTCAAAACTGAACACAGTTGTAATCAATCTAAAAGTGCGATCACTTCGACCAACTGCTTCATCGCGAAAAAACTTCGTGCTTTGAGTTGGAAAAATACACAAAAGTGAGCAAATGTTCTTCCGTGCGCGGTAAAATCATCAATCAAAGCGAGACAAACTTTGGGCACGAAGATATTACGCGCTAGACCAATCAGGTGAGACCCCGTCAGCCAATCAGAGCGTCGCTATGCCCCTTTAACTTTATTTTTAAATGGTCAAATGCACGATGCATTACAAAATTATGACAAAAATATTAAATTAAGCCTTAAATAATTAAATTATAAATAAATCAAATAGAAAAGAATAAACAACTTAAAACAGTGGTGTTTACACATTTCTGCTAAGTAAAATGACTGGCAACCATCCTAAGCGGATTCAGCAAGACTTGTACCACTTGAAAACGGTTTTATTTCTCAAGAAACTTTATAAATAACCGACCCAATTAGAGATATCAAACTTTTATTCTAAATCTTTAACATCAATTTCATTTAGTAATTCTGTTTTGTTATATTAGGTCTTTACCTTCCTTCCGTATTTGATATTGTTGTTTTGTATACAATATATATAATATGGATGCTAGTAATTTTTTTTTATTTCTATTAATCAAGGTATGACCCAATCTTTCAATGTATCTTTGCCAAAACAGTGTTTTTTTTTTGTTTCAACTTTTCACCTCCCGATGCCTTGTTTGAAGAAGTCAAGTGAACAGGAGACAACTATCTTATGAGTATTCAGTACTGGTTACTGGTGAATTAAATCATTAACTTGCTAAAAAGTCGTCCAAATTCAGGAAAAAGTAAAAGTCGGTCGCAAGATCTAATGAGTCCATTGGATGGCGCAAAAAATATAATCCTGACTCTCTAGACTTGGAGGCCAACTACTGTTCTATGTAGGGTCGATAATTGTCATGCAGGAGCAGCGGAGACAAGCAATTGACCAAAGCCAGCAGGGAACTCCTTCATCATTGTATTCATCTCCTCACAGTATGCATCCACAGTAATGCTAGTATCATTTGTGAATGACAGCGACACTAGGTGGGCTTATAGTATCATATTTTAAGGGTAAGTTTCCTTTTGGGGCACTGCCTAGGTCTAACCAAAATGAGCACTTACAAATGTCAAAAACAAATCCATTTCTCATTCGAGTGATAAAATGTTTGTCCTTTCTTTTTTTTTATCTGTTAAGCAACAATAGACATGCCTCTACAAACTTGTTGTGCATACATTTATCATTTTACACACATCCTCATGTCTGTCACTGCAGATCAAACACACTTTTTGAACCCACCTTTTCCATGATTGTGGTATTCCAATAAAGTTTTATATAGTCCCTAAGACTGAAGGCCACACAAGTCTATTGAAATCAAATCTATTTATCAATCAAAGCTAACATTAAAAACTGATACTAACAGCTTTAATTTGAGTATATTTAGCTTCTAATACTACCTTTGATTCAATCTTGTTGACTTCAATTTATGAGTGGTAACATTTTTTTGTATTCAAAAGTTTTAACTGATTTGTTTAAAATATTATTCCAAATTGATATTTAATAAAATTATTTTTTCAACCTGACAACTTTATCTTCCGTCACTTTACAATATACAACCAATGTTAATCCTGGGCTACTCTCATTTTGAAAATTATCTATTATTAAGTCTACGTAGAAATAATGAACAGTATCTCTATTTCTTGTCATGATAATAAGCCTGAATCTCAATCTGAGTTTTGTTAATTAAAGGATTCCAAGCAGGTGGTAAAACCCATCCATCTTCTCTAATAAAACTTGGGGGTTTCTTAATTTCAATAGCTTACAAATCATCCTTGAAAGGAATGTGTGTTCTTTAAAGACAATTAGTCATCCTATGTTGTGGTAGGATTCATTAAGAATGTCTTTGTACACTTTAGACTTATTTGGCTTTTACGTT
Organism: Eurytides lysithous rurik; assembly: GCA_018247575.1. NCBI lineage: Eukaryota > Metazoa > Arthropoda > Insecta > Lepidoptera > Papilionidae > Eurytides > Eurytides lysithous. The sequence continues at coordinate 5,027 of DWHO01002154.1, read as the reverse complement.
TAATGCCAACCATATGTTCCCTTATATGGGTTTTAATGGCTTTAAAAGTCTGTTATAAATAAAAGTGATCAAATTCACTATAAAGCATGTACATTCCTGAATGCATATAACACTTGCCATATGATAAGAAGTGACTTCTTCAGTGTCTTCAGCTTCAAAATGTAACCAGTCTATTGCATAATGCAACCAAGTAATGAAATTAAACAATTTTATAGCATCTCAACTCCTTAAATTTGAAAATACAATTGACTATGAAATGAGAATCTTCTAACTCTTTATATTTGAAATAAATGTGCGTATTATTTACATATAAATTTGGTACATTTAAAATGGTTTCTTTTTTTTTTATAATATAAAATTTCCATTAACTACAAAATATTTCAATGTAATAATAAATAAAACACTTATTTTTCTAAATAGGTTCAATAACAAAATATGCAACAAAAGAATATTGTGCACAAATCAATATTACAAAAATTATCAAAGTTTAATTCACTACTATTTTTTATAGGTCTAAACGAGATAAAATGCTAAAAAAAAATGTGTTATTAATTAAAATAGATGCATTCTACGTCCGTCGTAACAAAAATCCCTAAAATACAACCGTCATAGTAACAAAAAGACGTCTATATTTACTTGTATCTCGAAGCATTCCTTTAACATATCTCCATAATTTTCTGCTCGTCCAAGACTTGTGTATGAGGTTTTTAAATCCTTATCGGATGCCCGCGCTAGACAACACCAGCAAAGGCTGCTGTGGTTCATTATTAATAAGCCAATGTTAGCCAAATAACAATAATTATTTACTTATAATAATAACATAACAATAAACAACCATTAACAAATTTCATCTGTCATATCTAACTAGAGATGCGTTATAAATAACGTCATACTAAAAAAATCACAGGTTTCTGTCACTTGATAATAAAACAGTGATTTATAAAAAAGTAATAATTTTCCAAAATTACGTTTTTACGTTTCGGCTGGTACACAGTCACCGTAAAAAATTAGAAAGGCTGTAATATTTTTACTGCACTTATTCTTTTTTTATCAACTTCGTATTGTAGTTTTTTTATAATTTGAATTTCTTTTAGAGTATTGAAATAATGCTATTTATAATGTACAATTTTCGTATAATTCTAAATTCGATATAAATATTCAGATCACAAATACTCAATCAATACTTGTTATTTACAGTAAAAAAAAAACAGGTTATAACAATATCTGTCGATCAAATAAAATTGCAAAACAATAATGTTTCTGAACGCCATCTTAACTACGTTAGAAAATGGCGGAATATCGGCTGTGTAGCGTCGGCCCTATATTTCTCAAGTTTTAATAAAATAATGTTAGGTTTAAATTAACATAAATGTTAAGTTAGTGCAATAGACATGATGGAGACCACGGTGAACAGCGGCATGTGCCGGTGTTGTGCTTCAGAAGGTCTTTTTAAAGATGTCAAAGCAACGTATCGGTGGATGGGAGAAGATGAGATCTATGCTGATATGTTACAATTTTGTTTTGATATATCTGTAAGTATAATTGGAGTTGTGTTAAATTTTTGCAGGGTTTTTATATTTATCTGTTGAAGGCGATGGAACGTCTTATTATTTAATTTTGTTCTTGCGGCTATAAAGATCAACAGTTTTGTTTTGTTGGTGTCTAGGTGTCTACTATCTGTTAATGCCATGTTAAATATTTTAAACTATTTATCTCTTTATTTGTTTTAATAATTTTTATACATTTTTGTTTCAATCTTGTTATTCAGTAAGAATTGTAATTAATATCTGGTGCTTAAAACTGTTTTCTTATTGGTATTATATCATTGTTAAAATGTAATTATTTTAGTGATTGTATCGTGCTTCATTCGAATTTTAATTCCCGATGTTTCAATCAATTTACATCTATACATATATATTATAAAATTCCACAAGATATCTTGGAACTACCACTTGAGCATTTGAGAACTAAAATTAGAAATAATTTATTGCTATTATTCTATATTTATATAAATCTTATTATAGTGTTTAAGGTTTTCTGGTGAATCAAAATTGCGGAATTTAGTTGATTGATTCATATGTGGGATAGTTGTTGCTCTGTATAGGCTTAACATATTGTAACAGTATTTTAAAAGAGCAACTGTTGAGTTTCTCACTGGCTCTACTCAGTAGAACTGCATTCCGAGCTTGTGGTAGCTTCCTCACAAACTGAGATGTAAATATGACAATACTAAAGTGCTTGTAAAAGTGTCTTTGAATAAATATATTTTGATTTGATTAGCCTCTAAATGTCATTTTTAACCCGGCTTACCTTCAAAACACTTAATTATTTATTTAAAAAAAGTCTAGCAGTATTTGTATAGGAAAAATTGCTGATCCTTATCTCAACAACTTGTGACATGGACACACTTATAATTAAAAAAGTTTAACTTTGGACTGCATAAGTTTGTTTAATATATTTTGAAATAGGTCTATTATAAAATGATAGGCAACAAAAAGGTCTAGTAAGTTGTGAGTGGTATGACTCTTGTAACCCAACTTGAGCAGTACTTTTCCGTTTCTGATATTTCACCACCAATGTTTACGGGCATTGTGTCATTTATTATTGGACTTGTATCCTTATTCTCTCTTCTCTCTCTTAACCCTTATCGATCCAAGTGTGTTTCACTGATGTGCTGATTAATTATGGTATAATAAATTGCAAAATGACCGATATTATATTTTACATATTATTGTAGCATTTGAAGTCTGAGACTTGGAAACTAAAAAGTTGGGATAGGATGAGAATTACTTGAAGTTGCTTTATTTTAAAATTAGGGTTAAAAAGGTTCATAGAAAAAGGCAAATAAAAGAGTTATTATATTAATTGACAACTGTTCATAGTCTAACTTTTATATTTACTAACTCTCGTTTTTGTAATTTTTGTTGTATAAACTGACGCACGTCACTCCATCCTCAATACTATGTTTTGTTAAATGACATCAAGTTATTGCATTTTGCTGAAAAAAAAAAAGTTAAGTTTTAGTTAAAACTCTCTAAGAAGTACATATTTCTAATACTGAAGAAGTTTTTTATTATTTAAGGATGTACTTGTGCATACACCTGTGAATGATGTAGTATCATGATTATCATAGTAGGTACAGTACTTTATACATATATATATATATATGTATATATATATATACACCTTTATAACGACTTCTCCAAGCCACCGCTAGATTGCGTCGATAAAAATCCAGGACCGACTTTTTTACATGCCCTTCCGACACATAGATCAGCCCGCAATGTCCTAACCAAACTAAAAACAACAACACAAAGTCCACAGTTCCTCACTGCCCATGGCCACATCTGCAACATCAAGAACAACATTGTCATATTTATTTATTTATGCATTTTGCACAGAAATATACAAGGCATGCTTAATGCCAGTGGCATTATTTGCTAGTCATCTTTAAAGAGCTATAGAAAGGTCTAGGTAGATGCACATATATTCATAAAAAGTGTGGTATCACTTACCAGTAGATTAGACATTTTTTAGAGCATTCCAACTTATATACATATACTTAATAACATTTTGTTAATTTGGTTACAAATATTGTTAGTTAGAATATGACTTTAACAGATTTAATATAAACTTTACCAAAAAAGTTTATTGCACGAGGCATTTTTTTTCAGTGCAGACTAACATTATAGCATTATTGGAATAGATGATTTTATGCTTTTTTATTAAGTATATCATTTTATAAACTTAAATAATCCATAACATTAATGTTTACCTATAATAGCTATGAATCTGTTAATAGAATCTTTGAGCTGCCCATGGTACATTGCCTTAAAATACAATTATAGTTCTATTTTGAAATTACAATATGTTACAGATATTTCAGGCTTTGTCCGAACAGGTGGTCTGGTTATAATTAAAAGCAGGTGTATGGTTTAAAATATAATTAAAAATGTATCCTTTGGTGTTGAGGATTGTAACTTAGGTTAACAATATATAAATCCACATTCAAATTAGTAATTTCTAGGTTTATACATTCTTGTATATTATTCCTGGATGTTGTTTTGGTATTTTCTAGATTTAGTATTGTGATTAAAGTGTCAAACATCTCTCCAGCTGTCTACGGCAGAGGATCAAAACAATGGCGGCATTTGCGAAGTGTGCATCACGCAGCTGCGAAATGCTGCCAACTTTAAGAAACAAGTTCTACACACTGAGGAACAATTTAAGAAGCTCCAAGAGCAGAATACATTTAAACGTGAGTTCCACACTTTACAATGCCAATGGCATTCATCACTGTTGTTTTATAATGTCTGCTTGTTTTATATGTTCTTCAGCACAAAACGAAATGTGTCAGTTCAAACTGATTTTTGTTAAGTGTGAGATGTTTTGACAACTTTTTGACTACTTTAGCCATAGTGGCTAAAGCCAGATATTGGTTTTTAAACTTTTATTACAATATTGATCTAAATTAATGTTCAGGTTAGAAAAATTAATCACTCTAAATAATACTCTAAATATATAAAAACACTCAAAATGTCCCACCTATGTACAAAGCAAAATTAGGTGCCACAAACATGGCACACCAGCTGTTTCAATTACACAAACGAAGCGTCAAGGTTAGGTTTCTTAATATCCAAAATTGAGGAACTGAAAAGATGGTGCTGATTAATTGGAATAAATAAATAAATAAATCCTATTATGTTTCACCTTTCAGCTGAACTTGTGAAAGTGGAGATGTCAATGGACAATGATGTGGAATCGGAGAACAACCTTTCGGAAGATTACCAGTCCGGTGTTGGTGAGTGAATCATTTGTTTTGCTATTTTTATATAACATTTACTTGAATAAACAATAAGGTTGGGAGCAACACCATATGTTGATGAAAGACTATCAACTATGTGACTGATGGTATAGATGTAGTTTTTTAAACACAAGTTATTTATCTAGTAACGGTGGTAGAGCCACGCAGCTGTACCCGCTGCTGAATGGGCCGGCTCGAACCGGATTAGTACCACGACCTCACA